>JAOVYW010021983.1:0-52903 GCA_025775045.1 Hiodon tergisus | reverse complement strand
TAGAAAATCAACTCTATTAAACTGGTCAATACCCATGGGGGTTGAAACAGGACGGCATTATTAAGGTGTTATAGTTTAAAAACTTGACTGACTGTCACTTTGACCCAAGGCTGAAACGCCAGCTACAATTACAATGAAGAAAAAGCATTGGGTACGGGTAAAAACATTGAGTTTTCCTAGTCCGCTACCTTGGCCTTTGCCTCTTACCCATAAACGCACCCTCTGCCAACATTCTCACGTTACACGTCGAATTCTGCTCTGATTCTTTTCCAATCACAGCTAACTTCTCCCTAATAACGCTCCAAGAACCATCCACTCCAACTGCAAGGTAAAAATTACAAACTGAATACAGTTCTCTTTCCTTTCATTTATTTGGACTGACCCTGAAAAAGAAGGGCAGAAGTAAATCTCCACCAACCACCAAAACACTTTCAGGACAATCCTAACAAACGCTCATCTGGCAGGCTCGACTGCCACTTTGACACAGGCGAGTCTGAGACCAAAAGCAGAAATAAAAATTACAGCATGTTGACAAGGACAACTCAGACCACAAAAAACAACCTCAACATATGACCAGAGGTGTATGTATTTTCACTCGCAATTCAACCCACCGTTTCCCAGTGGACCCAGAGTGATTGCGGATAAACACTGTGAGAAATTAGTGACAAGCAACCAAGGTCATTTATTAGGTCCTTCATACCACCCCAGGGGTATGAAGTAACAGGAAAACCCATTTGCAATCAGCACACCAAAATAAATCCCACTTACATGTCCTTAATCCCATTTACAAATGTCATTAGTATTAATCTCTCCCAAAAATGTCTTTGCGACAAAGCCTTACACGGCAGCAGCAAGTTTGAATGGCATTTCACACAATCCTAAATCAAAACATCCAGGGTTATATTTCAATATAATATTTCAATGCATTTAAAGTTTTTGAAATATTAAAAGAGAGCTTGCAAATATATTAAGTCCACACACATTTCAAAAGCAACAACCATTTAACTAGCAGCACAGCTCCTGCTAATTTGAATGCTTCAGAATCACGTATCAAAAGAAAGAACATTGTCACAAGTCAAATAAATGTGGTGTAGCATAGAATTTTACCAAGATACAGCAACTTTATCTGGGGTAAATATGTGTTTTATGTACCACTGGCAGAACACATTTTCCAAACCGCTTCCAGAAAAGCATTTACTCAAACCAAAAGTCCCAGTGCCCTTTTGAGGTAAAATAATTTGCTGCATTTTCACGCTTAACATGCTTTGCAACCAAGATGACAACCATACAACCTTAACAGAGGCAATTGTCCATTTGGTTACAGTTGAAATCTGTTCATTTTAGCAATAAAAAAAATCCAACGTGTTGCATTTTGTATTCATATAAAAATATTTCCTTTGCCAAATTTAAAGGGCTACTTATTAATAAAAGTTATACATTTAAATTCCATATTCAACATTCAAATTTGAATACATTAATGCCAGGCAACTAAGAGGTGTGCTGCTAAATTCTTCAAGTGTTTTCTTATTGTTGCTGTTGCATACAGAACATTCTTTCGCAAAGAGGAATGCTCTACACAGAAACACCCGTATTAACTTACCTTCAGCTTTTTGTTGAGTTTACAGCAGTATCTGTACAACATTGCCAAATTGAGAGGGCCAAAATCTGCATAAAAGCTGAAAAATACCATAAAACAGGAGACACCGAAACAGATCAATCAAATCAATTTCACTGGTGATCATTAGTGTATTGTTATTACAATCATAACATTTTAGTACAACTACTTAAATAATATAGACTTTATCACATTTTAGGCAGACAAAAGTAGTAAGGGAAGAGGAGTTAGTTTCCAATATAATGAAATGTGATTTACCCACCACAGCCAAAATATATAGACTTTAATAATAGCGATGCTTCTCAAAGCCCACTATAGATTATCAAAGGCCTATTTAAATTATAGGAAAACTGAAAAAGTGAGAAATACATTTTTTTAATTAATATCCATCAAAATAATTACATAACTTCTACCAATGGCAGTGCATCATACATCAACTACTTGTTGCCGCTCGGAGAGAAACCCGACTTGAAAAGGAGCAAAACTTACTTTTCATACACGAACTCGTCATCCGTGCAGAAATAGTGTGTGTTTGCGGTGCTTTTTGGCTTGCTTCTTAACGTCGCGAAATACAATCGATCTGGAAAAAAAGATCATCATTGGGCTTAATCTATAGAACGAACTCTCTGGTCAGGAACCGACTGTAGGAGACAAAAAAAACATTGTGGTTTAACGTATGTATCTTATCTATATATACGTAGTTTAATATGATTTTTACTATATTGTTGTAACAGTTATACCTCACGAAAACCTACACTACTAAACAACAAGTATGATGTGCTGTTGCAACGATCAGTAAGCATAACATAGCAATACAGAACCGACACGGAAAGCGAACGTAGTGTTAATTATAGAACTTCTAACAGATGATGAAACTAGAGTGTACAAGCTTCGCACAGGCGAAGTGTCAAGTAGAACTCAAAACAAAGACATGAATGCATCAAATATAGCAATATTTAGTCGTGCAAGCAAATCCCGTATAGTAGACTTTAGTTACAGAGTAAACAAACTAAGAAATAACGTAACTTGTGTTAAATGGAGAGCAAGCGAGACACAGCAGAACTACTGAACATCGACCACACAGCATAGACGTGTAATTTAGAATGGCAAGATCCCCTCACTGGCCGTTACTTTGCTAACTGATTATTCAACATTTCTTACCTTTTATAAACTCCGAGGCTCCTATCAAATCATTATCCTCTGCCATTTTAAACAAATTCGAAAGAATCGCAGAATGTTTAAGGCTATCGAGAGTCATCGACAGAAATCAAAAGTTCCACAAGGTAAAAATAAAGCCAACTCGTTACACAAACAAATCAAAATACTCAAAAGTACTAAATAAAATGTTAAATACTGAACTTGACTCAAGTGCACAACTACTTTCTCGATTAACAGTAAGCTAGCTACCTAGCTAAATTGGTCAATCGCAGTATACTACTTAAGTCCGCTGCTTGACAAAAGAATCAATGAGGACGTCATTTCAGCATTCCGAAACAAGTTCTATGTCCCGAGAAAAAGTATATAACAGCAACAAAGATAATCGTTATCACCACTCTCTCGACCTGCAACGATTCGGATCGACGATATTAACTATGTTTGCACCACGTTAGAGCAAAAAAAATAGATTTTCTTTCCCATTCACTTCTCGCCGATCCAAGTCCTACGCAGAAATCTATTCAAATCCTCCCAGGGCTGCAGACAACACTACGTTACAAGAAGAAACATCTTAAAGCCACATCACATGGTAACCAAGTGGCCAATCAACACACAAGGGCACGTTGCTAAGGTTTGATATCCCTTAGCCAATCAGAAATCAAGACGCTGTGGTTAAAGTAAACATCAGACGAGATTTTAGTAGTACAGTATTTGTGTCGTTGCAATTTGTGATTATACAGTTCCGAGACTCAGTTTCTCATTTATGTTTCAGACATTGAGCAAAAATGTGTAATAGGCTTAAATATGAAGAAAGTAAATAAATTCTGCTTTTTACGACGTGTTCAGGAACGTTTCAATTATGACTTTTGGTCCGTCATTCATATCGATTGTATTCCTATAGCATGTACGTTTTAATTTTTATTCATTTAGCAGTCGCTCTTATCCGGAGGGAAGATTTGAAACAATGAAACTTGAATTGTTTTTAATATATTATTAGACGCTGATATACAAAAATATTAAATGCCACACAATTATACTTAGTATTAATTTATTAATTTGAATATTGTCCGAAGAAATTGAGTTTAAGTATATTGCTTAGCGATGCATCAAGCTTATATTTCAAACAACCTTGACGTCACACGGAAAATACGATTTACGATTACAGAGAAGGGATATAATTTAGTTTACATCCAAGCAGCAATTATGTTTGCATATTTTAAACCACTCTATCGTAATGTCACACAGATATGAATTGCGATTCATCTCAAACATCAACATACATACATGAATACCAAACAGTGGCTTACACCGCCCACTCATACGCACACACCACCCACAGTCACAGAAGTAAACAGTAACACCAGCATATCACATATCAGCCTCTAGTGCATTGATGCATTGTCTTTATTTGGGTCACCAGCTAAAATAGAGAGTGAAAACAAGTGAACCACATATTAGACCCTATGTTCATTATTATTCATTTGGTTCTCCAAGGGACAGATAGAATAAACGATAAGTGGGGAAAAATTGGGAGAGTATTTTTTAGTAAATCATCTCATAAATAGTACTTTGAAAATCTCAGCACTTCTGGTCAAGATGGATGGACGTCGCAAGGTATCAGTTATATTTATGATGTGATATTAAAGCAAGAAGCTTCTGCGTGTTTCACTGTACTGCTTATGAGCACTTTTGATTTTGCATCAAATTAGTGAACACATTTTTTAAATCGTGCACTGAGAGCGCAGGGACTGAAAAGTAGATGTATCTGTTCCTCTGTACAATCTTTATACATTTCCTTCAATAATATATGCAAATGAATACATTACAGAACATGCAGTTGCCTTTTAAGTGGGTTTTTAATTGGCTTTGACCTTCACCAGGACATTTTTGCTTCAAGACTCTATTGGTTCTTTGTTCTGATAATGTTACAGACTTCCTGCTAGGTCAATAGAAGGGTTGTGAGGTAACTTTAACCAGACAACATACCCAATGTAATTGACTCATGAGACATTGATTCTCTGTTGATTAAATATTCTCTTCATCAAAAGCAGATACATACATCTTGAAGACAAAACAAATCTTACCTGCTATGAGCGAAATCCAGACTCTCTGGAGTGTTGAGGCTGGGTAATTCCATTCAGTGTGCTCCTGGGCCCTCCAGGACGCGATGTCTGACATGGGGTGAAGCGGGGAGGCGAGGCTCCTTGACGAAGGGCCTTGAGAAACGCCGGCCGCTTTCAGTTTCAGCTGCGTGGAGCGTTGGCAAACCGAGAGCGGGGAACGCAGAGAGAGGGCTGCAGACCTGTTGCTGGAGGCTGTGGAATGGATCCCTGGGCCCTTACCTGACAGAAGAACACAGAGCACGGTCAGATCCGCTCATGTGACTAACTCAGGTTACAACCACAGTACTGGGCTTTATTGGGGGGCTCTTGTTACGCTTTAGGTCAGGTGTGAATTTCAGGCTTCTTTGAGTTACTGCTCCGATTTATCAGGTCCTTTATTGCATGGCTTCCTTTTCCCTGTAGGCTGAGATCAATCACGAAAATCCCACTGCAGTCATCCTCCTTGGTCTATTTAATTACACATCTCTTGCTGTGTTTATGAACATAGATTGTTATCAACGTTTTTATGGTTGGGATAGGATCATTTCTCACTCTCAGGGATGATCTGATTCTGATGATCTGATATCACGGAAAATACAGGACTGCAAACCACTGCACCCACTGCAGAGAGCAAAAACTGAGGAAAAGACTGTTATGCTATTTTCAAAGCAAGATAAATTTAAGGTCAGGCCAACAGAAAATAAAACCGAAACCAACAGGCATTTAATTTGTGTATAACATTGGAAACAGAAGGTTTTTAAATCTAAGAATGCATTAAAAAAATGACGCTTTTAGCATTATATTAGGCAGTTTTCATTCTATCACTTCATTGTAATTTAATACTTCAACAGCGAATAGGGCTGGTCTCAGTTTAGGGCATTCATGGGAAGGGAATCTTTGGACTTGTTGACAATAGCTGCTTATGCAACCTTTGGCAGGTCAGAGAGGAAGAGTTGAGTATGGTGACTAAGAAGCAGTGTTTATTCTTAGCACACAGATACACACACACACTCACACCGAGTGTGCATATTTTTATAGGTGTACTCTCCTACCTAGGCGTTCTTTCACTTCAACCCCCTTTCGTAAAACCAGTGCCAATGAAAATGCCTTTGAAGTAGAACACAGCACAGAGGTTAGGAAACAAACCCAGGATAATTTAGGGTGATGTCAACCTTCAAACATTTCTGGGCTCCAGCTTCATATTCAAAACATAACCAAGTCACACAATAATTTTGAGTAATTTAACATCCGTGCTGACTAAATAATTGAATAAGTTCTGTCTCACCCGTCTTAGTGACAGATTTTCCCCTCTTTCGCCTACATGAAACTAGCTTTGTGGCTTGTTTCACGTAAAACTAGAAACTCTGGGACAAGAAATATACTGCGATCCTATTAAGTTTTAAGAAAATGTACAGCCATTTAAAAACAGAAACAATTCTTTTTAATGCGATGGGGATTAGTAATTTAGATAGCGATGCATGGCGCTGTGATTTCCTATAAAGCCAGCTCAGGAGTGGTTGTGCACTCCATGTGACTCATGAATACAGCTAGGGGAGGCAAAGGTAGCAACAGACCAAGACCCTAAAGTCCAGCATACCAATCTTCAACAGTAACAAACACATTTTTTAACGTGGATTCATTTAGGTTAACAATTTTTATTTTTAGTATTATTTTAGTAGGCCAGCTGAAGACGGAGCAAAGAGGAAAGTCTCTGGTAAAGCAACATGATTTTAATGCAACCAAGATTTCTTTTAACGATTTTGTGAGAAATCTGAACGTTTCGACAATAAGGCTCGTACATCGGTCAAGTATTTCTCTGAACAATCCTCCCAGATTCCATAGACATTCCCGTTTTGTTTTTTTATACATAGTTGAAATGTTAGTTCCAAGCAGAAGACATTCTGTGAAATCTTATTGTTTTAGAGGTCATTGTTCAAATTCAAATTAAGTGGAATCCTTTGTAAACACCTGCAGGACCAGCTGCACAGGACAGACTGTGCTGAATGAAAGGAAATTGAATACATCTCAGTGGTCACACCTACTTCCCCTACAGAGACACATCTCCACCACTTGAACTGTGTCAATCTGTTCCCTTCCTCACACGGCTCCTCCCATCCACAGACTAGCCACAATAGACTCCCAACAAATTCATCCACTGTCACTCAGACAGACCCAGACTCCTTTTTCCTCAGCATCTGCTGAGAAGAAAGGGGTAGAACAAAAGGGACAATGGACTAGCCTAATGTACAGTTTAAATTAATAAAAAAAAACACTATACATTTGCACTAGTGTTAAAAAGTCTGTTCCACG
Source organism: Hiodon tergisus (assembly GCA_025775045.1). Classification (NCBI taxonomy): domain Eukaryota; kingdom Metazoa; phylum Chordata; class Actinopteri; order Hiodontiformes; family Hiodontidae; genus Hiodon; species Hiodon tergisus. The sequence continues at coordinate 45,721 of JAOVYW010021983.1, read as the reverse complement.
TGAGGAAAACCCCTTGTCCCTTCTCATAGCACACATAATTATCACCAGTGGTTGCGTAGCTAACCATCATGTTATGTCTGAAAAGTAGGTCACAACCATCACAGCAAAAAAAAAAAAAAAAACTTCTGAAATGAGTCCCCAATGGGCATCCAGGATCATGCACCTCACTGTCAAAGATTCTTTCCAGTGCCACTTCCAAAGTGCTATTTCTGCTCCTGCTCAGGGATTTTAACACAGTAAGCCAAACTGAAGAACCTCTTGAAACAGCAGAAAGCACTCTTCCTGACTTGACCATAAGGTGTTATGGTGCAACAGCAACGCAAAGTAGCCACGGACCGTGAAACAAACTCACTTGTCGCTAGATGTGGTTCAAAAAAACTAATCTGGTGCGACAAAACTGATTACAGACCCAAGCGCCTTTGATTGTGCCGGCCTACTTTAAACCTAAACCGCATGAATTTCAGTCATGACTAAATGCAGTCCTCTTCAGGTTCAATAAACCGTTTGCCTTTTGGTGCCCGTGTGTCAATCGCGGGCCGCACAAGAACATCTTTTTCCATTCCAAAATTTTCAAACATCTTACAACATCATGCCATAAAGTTTTATTCATACAGAGCATAACAGGAAGAAAAAAAATGAAAACATTACATCACTTCCCAAACAATCATTCTTATATTTGCTCTCTCTCTACTGCCACAATGCTTGAAAACTAATGTAAACACCAAGCATGAAACCAATGACCTACATATCTCCTTTATAGGGGATTAAGGCTTTCCAAATTGAAAGTACAGACAATAATCCCCGCAGGAGCTTTCTGCAAAAAAAAAAATCTGTCCTTTCCTTAGGAGAAACATTAAATGTACAGACTTCTAAACAAAAACAAATTTCTTCTTTAAATAATGTAATTTACCTAGTAACCCAAAAGTAAACCAGCTCAGAGAAACTTAGTGAGAATCTCATCAGTTTCTAACATAACTTCCAACTGTTTAAAATGGAATAATGGTTAAACGTGACAAAAACTCATTAAAGTAGTGCACTTTACAGCACTGTGGTATTATTGCTAAGAAATGACACTAGTCCTATGAAATATTGACAACGGGTAAACTCTGCAGCGTTGTCACCTTTTCTAATAATAGGTAATAATCAGTTACATCACAGGTGCTGAGAGAACAAAAGTGTCTAAGCAAAATTCAAAGACAGAATTCAGTACAGTGTAAGGCAAAACCCTGAGTAACAGAGGCTAAAAAGACGATGTGGGGTGGTTCCAGGTGACAAGGCTTTCAAATGTGTTCACTCAAAGAACAACTTTCACTTTGTGCAGACAGCTTCGGTTCATCAGTGGCATCCGACAAACCAGTTACATCACGGTAGCCTTTGTTCTACATTCCTCTACGTGACTTGTGACTCTTCTGTAAGACAGCAGGAGGTAGAGCCAGTGAGAGTGACGTGACAGGGGGCTAAAAGCTGGGGTTGGTAGCTCCAACTCCCTGGCACTCGACTATGTAGGTGTCACTGTTGGCAAACTCATCTTCTGCCTTGGTCACTGAAAACCTGGCCTGCAATGAAGGAGCACATTAAGAAATAATTAGAGACTGAGAAGACAAACTCGCAGTGCATTTCAGCAGTCATGTGGTTTACAGACACAGGTACAAAAAAAAATAAAAACACCTTTGCCCGCAATTCCTTGAACATTATTCGAGTTTATTACAACTCCTGGAGCGGGCCAGCAGATGGGTTCCGCCTTTAAGCAGGGTTCCTCTCAAGGTTTCTTACCAGCTTAGGGAGGTTTCCCATGCCACCATTGCTTAATAGCATGCGGTCATCAACTGTCCACCCAGGAGGGTGTCCTCAGTCACCAGAGTTAAAACAATCTTTCTAAATACCCATTAACAGCTCCTGTCAGCCATCATATTCCCTATGCTGGGGACAACCTTGAACTCCACCCACCTTAGTGAGCTGCTCGGCGACATGAATAGCAGTCTGCGTGTGCAGAGTGATGGGACCGGTCCGGATTCTGGACGTGCCCTTTGCCAGGGCCATGAATATGATGAGCTACCAGCGGAAAAAGAAAAGAAAAAAAAAATTCTGGTTTGAACAGCGGTCGCAGAGTACACAAGAGCAGACAGGAACAGACGTGTGCCTGGGAGCCTCACCTGATCCTGCAGGAACTCATCCACACAGCCGTTGTGCCTGATGTTTCTCAGCAGCATCTCTGCAGCCTCCATCCCCACCTTGTCTGCGTATACGCCTTACCAGAGCACGAGAGGACAGCAGTCAGACTTCCAAAACACATCACAGCGGTTACACGTGAGGGCAGTCTCAGGAGCTTCTCAAAGTCTGGGTAACGCTTCGCCTTCAATCCTGCTACCATTATTGCATTTGTATAAGATCATAACGTTAAAGCACAAATATTTCTCCAGTAGGACATGGTAAAAAGTTTTTAATTGGGCACCTGTGGTCCTTAAGAGCCACATTGTCTGTGGGGGTTTGTGGGTTATCTTAATTGGCTTCTCAAAAAACCAGGTGAAAACATTTCTAATCTCAATAACTGCTATTAAATCAATTGGGAGCGAGATGGAAGCTAACCCTCAGACACTGCGGCTCTCGGCGACCCAGGTCGGCCACCCCTAGCGAAGGCAAATAAAAGAACTCTCCCAGGGTTGCAAATCTGAAATGCCAACATAACACCCAAACATCTACAGCAGGGGTTTCAAACTCCAGTTATTTCATGCTGATGTGTCAACCGTTTTCATCTCACCCCATTCCAGTTTGACTGAAGCTATTATTTGGACTAGAAATCCTTATCTGGTGTTTACAGGTGTAAAATCAGGTGTTAATTGGAAAGTAACTTTAAAAAAAATAAAATAAACCCCACACCCTTTGACATCCCTGATATACAGCAGAGTCAATTTAATAAGTATCCAAACGTCTTTGGTAGTCAACCAGTCTATAATATCAACCGTTACTATAATGATTTATTAAGACAATTAATTCAGTCTATTTTCTGTGTGTTGAACTGCCATCTAATGGCAAAAACCGGTAACTCCAAGACTCACCTTTCTTGCCCAGAGAGGAGCCTGCAAATATGCAGCCAGTGGAAGACTCTGCAATGATGCTGAACAGAAACAGAAAAACGGCTTCAAAAAAACAATTTAGCGAGAGAAACGCAACAACTCGGCCAGTGATGGCCCTATTATTCGATAGAGCACAGAAGAATAGCGCTGTAGTTAAGATACTGAACCCATAAACATAAGCGTCGGTTCAAATGGGTCAAATGGCATAATTGCTCACGTAAATATTGAGCTGTATAGAGGTCTAGACATCTCAAACTGAAAACCACACCAAGCTGCTCTGTACACTAGCATCTACCGATCAACTAGAGCAATATGCAAAGTCACAGAACACAAAAAAAGTCCCATCTGAAACAGTGGGGCCAGAGCTATTCTGGAGTTTGTGTTGCATGCACTAAGTGTGAGCTCACATGATGCCGTTGCCATTGCCACAAGCCTTGTCCTTCTCTTGCAGGGCCTGTATGTTGACGTACAGGTCCTTAATCTCCTTCCTGATGGTCCGCACTGCTGCTGTTGACATGTCCTTGGCAAGCTGGGCGGGGCAGAAATCGCAGCCGCGGGAAAGATATATCAGAAATCTGAAATAGCCTGTATGTCTACATAATATTGCTTTTAAACACACACAAACCTAACACTTAAAGGGGAAGGCATTGGGTATGTTGCCAGACACTTAACACTTAATATAATGAGCGCAATAATTTCTTTACAATGGCTCTGGATGAATGCGGGTGATTATTTGAGAAAAAGAACTATAATCACTTTTTAACCTGTTGTTAAACGTTTTATTTAGTCAGACTAACTGCGTGGCGAGCAGTCTGTTGAGTGCCACTTGACTAAAAAGGCAGTGGGTTGGAGAAACCCTGTCGTAATCCAGAATCTTTCCTGTGTTGAGTCACCAGTCTTGGTGAGGATCCAAGGAACATTATCACAACTGACGTTTTCAGATTCCAACTGGTGATTCAATTGATTTATTTTTAGAGTTGACCCATCATATCAGATATAGTAGACCCGACAGTGGCTTTATTTGTACAATAATTGTTGTATAGACTTCAGGTGGGTCCAGTTACCTTGAAGGGCAGCACACCGGCAACGAAGGCCCTGCCGTAGATCTTGGTGATGTTGCCTCTCTCGGTCATGCTCATTGGACTCAGTTCCTTCACTGGATTGACCTTCAACACAACCTCACCTCCACCTTTGGGATAATATCCCCTGTCAGACAAAAAAACAAAAACATCAGAATGAATAAGTGACCAATTCAATTTAACTGTGGGAACATTACTTATTCCTTGGCTGACAACAGATGCATTAAGTAGTAGGATTTGTTAAAGCAAAGACCAATCCTTTACCTCATTTTCAAATCACAGTCGAAATGCACCCCAAACTTCTCCACAATGGGCTTTAACACCTAAAAGACATTAGATGAATAGCTTTTATATCAGCCCACAAACGTCCATTAAATTAACCAAAAACATTTTATTTAAAAGGACTAAAAGGAAAGACAAGTCAAAGTTATGTTTACATTTAATCAATCACCAAAAATGGATTCTACCCATGAGCCCTTCATATTTACATCCCATTACTAAAGCCGGAGTAACATATTCCTGGTACCTTAATGGTGTAGTCGATCTGAGGAGCCATCTCTGCATTGGTGCCACCCTTAAGACAAAGCTCAGAGGAGGCATCAGCAAACAGTGCACAAGGCAGGGCCACCTGCATCAGCAGGCCCACGCTCCTGGATCGCACACAGACACAATACAGATACTGTGTACACATCAAGGCACTAAGCAACACATTCTACCTCACAGAAAAGCAGAGGAGTAACACTGACAATTCTGTCCACGCAGGTGTACCATTTGAGCCATTTTAATTCAGGGACAAGCAACGATTAAAAACCAAACCAGCAGTTAATTTCTTATACAATATCATCATGAGGTGGCTCGTGTATGAAATATTCTCGGCCAGTCCCGACCAGAATAAAAGATTTTGTTTATTTTAATTGTAAAAAAAAAGTCTGATTTAAAAAAGAAAAGAAAAACTCATTGTATTAATAAATACTTACTAAACATTACATTACTAAACAAGTCTATCTCTAAATCTCTAAATTAAAATATTAAACTCTGAAAGCAACATTATATAGAGAATTAAGACTCATTCCTTTAAGAGCAAAAGCCTGAAGAATCGCTTCTTATTCAAAGCCTTACCCTGCTGTCTGGGTGTCTGCAACATGATTACCACCCTTAATTTTTCCAGGGGTCAATTTAATTTCTGTTGATCCCACAACAGCCCCCTCCAGATTTCCGTCAGTCATGTCCCGCACCAACTCCAAACCAGACAGATGCTGAGGCCTGAAGAGATGACGGGGAGGGGGGTGGGGGTTGACAATCAGAAGAAAGTTCGCATTCGTTTAAAATTGTTTTATAAATAAAATTTCTATGGAGCAATGAGTTTGCTAGATAAAATTCAGCCTTAAGCGATATCTTTAGCAGCACTCCGCCAGAGATAAAATGCACTAAAACATATTTTCTTGATTAACTACGTTTTCCCGTTTACAAAATAGACTTGAGCGGTCAAAAACATACTTTGAATGGAAGTCTAATAGACAACAAGCAAATATTCTCAATATAAACACAGATTAACACTGATAGCTCAGCCAGAATAAATATAGTTAACGTTGCAACTTTCGTGAAAAAACTAAGAAATTAGGAGTAGCCATGTGCTTGCGCGTTAACTAACAAAGGATCACAAGAAACATGTATGAGGACTGTTTTTTCTCCACGAAAAAGGCTACATTACACCGTGTTTTTTAGTTGAAAAAAACGACACTCCAAATATTAATCCGCAATTGTTGATCAGCTATTGTGGGGAACTGTAGTTGAGCACCGAAGAGACGGGACGAGTAATCTGCAAATAAACTTTGCTTTGTTTCCCATTCAACAGAAGTTGTCTGAACATGACGCCGCTTTGACCCTACTATGTCATAAGCCTTTAAAGCCAAATCGGGTTTTCAAATTATTGTTAACCTAGCGAGGAAATAGCGATCGTAAATAAGCGTAATTTTGTAACAAATATATTTCAAAGTAATTTTCATTATGAATTACCTCAATCCTGGAGTACTTCTACCTGCTCGGATTTTGTTTATTTTGATAGATGCGCCATGGATGCAACTCAGTGCGGCCGACACTCTCAATATCTGACCACCCTGATAGAGAGCAATGATGTCAATGTAAGTTAAAAAAAAAAAAATCAAACATAAAGTTTCTATTCATATTTTCTTGATTTAAATCATTACATAGAAGTGATAGCTTACTGGGTACTTACCCCCTCCATTATACTTCCGTCCATTTCGAACGTTGTTGCGGCCATTTTTTTTAAAGGGAGGAAATAAATTATATTTCTGATTCCACACCAATAACCTTATAATAACTTCAACTAACTCACACAAAACTAGTCTCGGCTGTGATCTCGAGACAGGGAGTAAGCCTTGTGTGGCGCTCGTATTGCTCAATTGATAGAATGTTGACCGGCGACTGAGCACAAACAATACTGAACCAACCGCGAACTTCCCACCAGTCACTGCGCCCAACCACTTTAACCAGTTTATACTGTTTTGACAGAGTAATATACACTCGTTTCTCCTTCTTTTAAAAATGCCGAATGTTCTTTGATATTTTAAAAACTTCTCAACACTTCCTCAATCTGAGTTAAATGATTTAGTCGCCACCAGCTGCAATAGTTCATCGTATTGCGTCTGTACATGCGCAGACGTGACCAAGAGAAACAACGCCGTTTCTACCGCATTGTGTGAGAAAGTTCAGAAGAAAGGACTTTCCGTCAGTTCAAAAGCTCGGCAGACGTCCGACCCTGTGCCGGACACAAAGGAGTTACTACTGACTCATCATTATAATAGTCTCATGATAGTATGTGATATCATCCCGTTTGTGTGTTGGCAACAAAGCTTGCAGTTACCTCTATTTGTGCCAGGTCCTAAAAAAATTTTTAAAAGCAAATGTTGGCATGCAAGTCCTCATTTATCAAGGAACACTGATAATCGCTGTATGCGTAGGATAACAGCTGTTCGACATTTTAACAGGATAAACACAAACAAAACAACATGCCGTTTTGACTGTTGCAGGAGTGGCAGGTTTATATTTTGTTGATTCATTTGCTTTAATGTATCACATTGTTTTCTTTATGTGAGCTATATGCTTAATATGTGAGTTGTGTTTTAAAGTTACCAGTTAAATTTTATATTCTCTGAAATTTATAAAAGAATTATCACACAGCACAACACATAAAGCATTACATTAAAGGACCTGGATCAATACAGTACCGTGTCAATAAGATGGAGTGCTTCATTATTAAGTAAATTGTGAAGATGCATTGGTTAATGTGTCAAGCGTATAACTAAAAGGTCCAAAACCACTCATAATGAGTGCATGAGAGGTTTAGTCCAATTGGAGAGACATAGGGGAGACATGTCCCTCTTGGCAGTACTGCAATCAATCAATCCATTTTGTTGGTTTCACACATTTTTACAAACAGAGTGCATCAAGTGCAGAACCGATTGCATTTTCAAAAGGGACTAAAAAAAACAACAAACGAAAACCCATACTGCCAAATAGGAAAAAGATTCCTTGATCTTGGAGGCAGTCGAGAGAACTCCTGGGAAGTGACATCATATTAGAAAAATATAGAACAGAAGTAATCAGTGATGAGCTGAGAAGATAGCTCAGCAGCTTCACCACTTTGTGGAAGGTTTGAGGGATACCCAAAACTGTGCTACAGGTGGTTTGTTCTTGGTTCTTGCTGTCTGGACTGCATTGAGGACGGTGTCCCTCTTTGGATTTGCTTCAGTTCATTTCTCCCATGCCAAGGAGAGGGGGAGGATAAACTCCAAAAAAGCAAAATATGGTTAGAAGCTAACAAACACGGGGAGGTGCAGTAAATCAATACAGTGTTAAGTGTTGTATGACATCACGTAGCCCAAGAAGGAATAAACTATTGCAGCATACAGAAGCAGAAATGTGGTGAGATTGGAGGGAATTTAATCTAGCCATGAAGGTGATCCCAGTATTTCCTGCCCCAGGCCTAGGCCTGCTGACTATGCCCGATCTCGTCTGCTCTCAGAAGCTAAGCAGGCCTGGGCCTGGTTAGTACTTGGATGGGAATAACGGGTGCTGCATGCTCCTCTGCCTTGGTTCTGCAGTCCTGTGGTCTCTGAGCCAGTCCCAAGCCTGGATAAAGGAGGAGGGTTGACTAGATGGGTACAGATACATCGGTTTTAAAGAACAAGACGTTTGAAACTCCAAGCATGAACTGCTTTGAACACCTATGGGCATTGTGTCCATGGATCTTCAAAAGAAAAAAGGGCACAGCCAAATCACAGAGGGTCTACTAATAGGAGACAGCAAGGAAAGCTCCTTGCACCTGATGATTCTATGGACTGATAGCAGCCTCTGTGGGGTTTTTTAAAATATTGAGTCTGATTCCTGGAAAAATATTAGTAAACTATTCATACTCTGTATGAAAAGGGTCTACCACCCGATACAGTGTTTGCTACCTTTAGGATTTCTCTGCAGGGGACTAGGCATCTTTGACTGCTTTGGCTCATGTACATTTATTGTCTTAAAAGTGCGAAGTATCACCTTGAAGTCAGCACTGTGTTGTATGGGTCAGTAAGGTCCTTGGTTTTCAAAGTGGAGGCCGCCAAGGGGCGCCTCAGCACATTATTTTTTCTATTTACCTTTGCCGTAGTATTGACAATGGGTTTTTAAAGAAAGAGGGGCCAATGCTATTTGGGGGGCCTTGGCATGGAAAAGCAGCAGCATTTTGCACAATTTGTACTGGCTCTGCCTGCAGGAGCCCAATAATTCAGCAGGTAATGCTAATTTTTCAGATATTAATCATAAGCACCTGTGTTTAAAGTAAAGTTACCAGCCAAAATGTATATTGTATTATGTTTATAACAGAATTACCACACAGCCATCACAGAATGCATTATATTAAATGGCCCTGCTCTTTGAGTAGATTTTAAATTTGGCAGATGCCGGTAAATTGGCAATTTGGCAGAACTTAACCTGAATTACTAGAGTAAATATCCAGCATAAGAGGTTAAATGTAGACATTGTAGACTCCAATGCTCCGAACTGCAAAAAACTAAGTTTTTACCGACGTATACTACGAGCCACTCGGCAGACTTTGAATGAGTTATGAGCAAATATTTAGTTTTAAATTGAAACACGCATGCTTGTGTTTGCACATCGATGATATGTAAACAGTGCACAACCACATCTAAAAAAACCAAAAAAAAAACAATTTGATAGATTGAATAAATTGAAGCCTGGTTTCTAGGACCCATTTGTCATCTTCCAAATGTGCTAAAGAAAAAAAAAGAAGTGTTTATAGAAGATTACTTAGGAGCTCCCAGGCAGTTATGAAACCACCATGTTACTGTGTAGTCCACGTTGGGTTGCAGCCGTCCTCTAGTCGTCTTTTCTGAGAAAAACATCGAAACGTCAGTGAGTGTATGAGGGAGAAAGGTTTGCCCTTCCAGGCTTGGCTTCTGGTTGGTTTTTTCAGAGGGGCGTGAACCTTTCGTCAGATCCGGGCGAAGAAGAATTCGGAATAAAGATGGCGGCAGTTACAACATTGAGAGGTTCATTCACATCTTTGAGACGCCTGGTAAGATTGAATATTTTTCTGCAGCATTAGGTTATTGTTGCTGTCGTCGGTGACACATGTTGATTTAATGACGTGTTCATCAAAATACAAGCTACAAAAATATTCGACGAAGAGCCACCAAGTTGTTGTCAGCTCGCTCACTGGTTGCTTGCAAGCTAATGTTATCGTCCTTAAAACCAGCCCCGCTTCAGTGTTTTAAGACAAATCGAGAGTGCTATCGGTTCTATAGCGGATTAGCTATAGCGTAAGTATTGTCTGAAACGTATTCAAGTATGTTGTCTTATTTGTAGTGAATAATTATCGAAGGTTCTAAATGGCTTGTCATTACTGACTTGTCCCAACAAGTTACCAACTTTTGGGTAACAGTGGGAAAAGTATCATAGGCCTACTTAATTAGCTAGTTAAATACGTGGAAATATATATTTAAAATAACGTCCAGTTACTTATAATTATACGATTAACTGCTGTTCGCAAATTAATATTACGTGATGCAAGTTAACTGTCTGCACCAGTGGTTCTCAAATCCCCCACCATATTTTTCTCAAAATGAAATGATGCGTGCACCCCCATGAATTAAAAGGTCCGTCGTCTGTTATTCCTTACGCAAGGACAAATTCCACAGCACACCACACCGTTTGAGAACCACTGGTCTTCACCATGTCTCAACCCGGTTTGTACAGACGTACAAAGTTGTACTCAAAGTTATATAAAATGTCAGGCCTACGTTAATTAACGCTGTCCACATTGGGGTCACCAAAGTGCTTTTGGATGTATAATTTCCGTAGAGACGATATTCTTGTTAATTCTTAAGCATTGTCCATTAAAGCATGCAATTGAGTAAAACGTCATTATTTGTGCACTCTAAGCGCGTCTTTTTTGTTGTTATGATGATGATGATGATGATGATTTTAAAAGAAATATATCGTTTGTTTATATTGCAGGTCTCTGCACACCACTATAAACACTGCTGCTACAGAATTGGTGCTTTACGACCAGTATACTCTCTCCGTCTTTCGCCTCTCGTGTTTCCCCAATATTATAGGTTTATAAGAACAGGAAATGGTAAATGTTTTTACAAACATATTATGCTAAAGAAATTTCTCAATAACATTACGAGATGGTCACTCCTTTTTTAATTGAGCTCTGGTGTCCCCTCTTCAGTTTCAGCAGGACCTATTTTACAATTTAAACTTTCCGACATAGGAGAGGGAATCATGGAGGTTACGGTGAAAGAATGGCAAGTTTTACATTTTTGTGTTCCTTCAAAGCTTTGTGTTTCGTGTCTAAGACGTCGTATTAAATGAGTGTTGTAAGCATCGCGATTATCCACTAGATGGCAGGTTAGTTCTTAAGTCGATTGTTCAGTTAGCTGGATTCATGAAAGCAACTCGGTTTTATTATTCACATGCTTGTATACTATTTTCACTAACATTTTTGGTCCAAATCTATGCAGTGGTATTGTCAATATGGCAATAGTTATAAAAGCTGTTGCTACAAATCAGACTTCTAGGATTGTGTCACTGCATAAAGTTTTATTAGAATTACTTTCTCTGACATGTTTTACTTGAATGGTTACACATGTGTATCTGTAATTACTTCACTGTCCTTTCCTTTACCTAAGGTATGTGAAGGAGGGTGACAAGGTGTCCCAGTTTGACAGCATCTGTGAGGTACAGAGTGACAAGGCATCGGTCACCATTACCAGCCGCTATGATGGCACCATTCGTAAGCTTTACTACGAGGTGGATTCCATTGCCCTGGTGGGAACCGCACTCGTGGACATCGAAACCGATGCTGCCCAAGGTAGGCGCACTGGGTTTTTCCACACTTAATAGCCATCACTATACTTTAGTTCGCATGTTGTATTCCTGAAAGGATAAAGTGCTATTAAAGTAATGGTCAACGCATGCCGCTGCATTTGGCGGCCAGTCCTCAGGGGGCCATGGAGTTTGCAGGTTTGTTGTCCTGCCTTGCGTCGTATTCATATGAGCGAATAATTTGTATTGTAAGTGCCTTCATGGTGTTTGAGGTGTAAATTTGTCCATAATAAATGTCCAGGAATCCAGTCTTTGAGAACTGAAACTGCCTTCTTGGTTCCAGTGAAAGTGAGTGCTCTGGCAGCCCATTACAATTTGTTGTGTGGGTATTGTTTTTTTTCTGGAATTCCTTTCCTTGAGAACTTGAGGGAGTTAATATCACATCTGTGAGTTCAGGGAGGAGGTGGTCTTGGGAAGTTGCTGTAGACTCCCAAAGTCATTGTTAGCTACTACTGTTAATCATTAAAGCATTCCTGAAGTTTTCCCAAGCTTCTCAAGGTGCCTCCTACCAAGTTGCACTTGAACCCCGCACTAAGGGGCTGAGAAGGTCGCAGTGCCAGGATTTACTACCTCCCTCTCTCTGCTTCTATTCCCTAGGTCTGGCATTGTAATTTTCCATTTACCCTTCTCTACAGAGGGAGCCCCGGAGGAGGATGTAGTGGAGACTCCAGCGATGTCGCATGAAGAACACACTCACCAGGAAATAAAGGGACACAAGACCCAAGCCACACCAGCTGTCCGCCGCCTAGCTATGGAGAACAATGTATGTTGCGTCCGTCTTTAGATATTGCTCACAGTAGGCTCTCCGCGGTTATACGTCGTCTCTATTGCCAACATACAGCAGTTTAAACGGGTGGATATACTCTGCAGAAATGTCGTTTTGCGTAATGATTTACACTACTCATAAATGGACCGTGTAATTACCATGCCACAATTACAATGACCAAGTTGACACCGGAATTTCACACCACTCTATGACATACGGTTTAATGTAAAGTTTCTCAGAGTGGAGACGGGGAGTGGTGAGAGATGGGACTTGAAGTTGCTCGGCTGGTGGGGACTGGAAAAAGTGATGAATGGCACTCATTGGCAAAGCTGTTTCTCCAGATGGGCTTGATGGGGGATGTTAATTTTCTCCCCCTCCCTTTCACTGGCGTTATAAATACGAATGGACTGTTAAATCTGTACACCACAGTAGGCTGTTGCTATAGCCACCAATAGTGTCTGTCATTGGGGGTTGGGCTGAGCACACAAGGGTAACACAGGGTTCAGAGCGTGATTCAGGGTTCCAGGAAGGAGTTGGGCAATAAACAGTGGAATGTTATTTGGAAGAGGGCCTTTCTTTAGTTAGTGTTTGGTCTAGTGCAGTGAAATGGACACTATGGGTTAAAACTGTTGGCTAGACTAGCATTGTACAGCATTTATATTACACATTTCCACTCTTAACTTTAATTTTAAAATTGCATCCCTTTGAGGTGTGACAGTTTTGGTAATTCTTTATTAGATGACTTGCTTCCTGACTGCCGTAGACATAATGTGCGTGCCTTAATTATTGTTCAATTGCATTTGCAAGTCTGCATTAAGGGACATCCTAAATATTAATGTATTCTCGTTCCAACAGATCAAGCTGAGTGAGGTGGTAGGGACAGGGAAGGATGGACGCATCCTGAAAGAGGACATTCTCAACTACTTATCTAAACAGACAGGAGCCATCCTGCCTCCCTCTCCGTTCCATGAGATCAAGCCGCCGCCCCCTGCTGGTGCCACAGCGGCTAGCCCCCCGGCCTCACTACAAGGAAAGGCGGCATCACCTACTCCTCCTCGCCCTGTGTTAAAGACCCCCGTCTTCACTGGCAAGGACTATACTGAGCCACTCAAAGGTGAGATGGGCTTTGAAACATGTTGCGAATCAGCCCAGGAGTAGCACCTCAGCGTCTCATGGTCATCCCTAATGTTTCGTGCATCAGCGCCGTAGGCCAAAAGATGGCCAATACGTGAGGTCTGCGACCGGTTACCCTTTTGGTAGCCGATCCTTAAGTCAAGTCACATTTTGGCATTTATTGATGTTTGGTTGTTTTTAAAAGGTTTCCACAAAGCGATGGTGAAAACGATGACCGCAGCCTTGAAGATCCCTCACTTTGGTTACTGTGACGAAGTGGATCTGACGCGACTTGTGCGTCTTCGCTCAGAGCTGAAAGGCCTGGCGGAGTCGCGGGGCGTCAAACTCAGCTACATGCCGTTCTTTATCAAGGTAACTAATATAACCTCTGGCTCCCAAAAGCTAGGAAAGGGTAGACAACCCTGTCCCTGCAGTGCTAAAAACCTGCAGATGTCCTATGTACCCGAGTATTGAAGCTTGAAGCACATGCTAGTTGACAATAATTAATGGTAAAACTGATTTTCAAGTAGTATTTCTTGTGGGGCTCAAAGGGCCATTAGTTATACTTTGTCCTGTTTGTGGATTCACGCGATTTCCGGTTCACAGATAACTTCCTGTTTCACTTATTGCGTTTGGACTCATCTTCTGTGTGAACAGGCAGCTTCCCTTGGCCTTCTGCAGTTTCCCATCCTCAATGCCTCTGTGGACGAGGGGTGCCAGAACATCACCTACAAGGTCTGGTACTGAAGGGGTTCTAAAGTGTGTGGGTCCCCTTCAAATGCTCATTTTTATTTGAGATATTAACTGAATCTGACATTGCATGTTACTGTTTAATTAAGATTTAGCTGGTGTCAAGTTTTCTAAGCCCTAGAAAAATGTTATTAATTTCACAGTTAATCCTGATTTAACTTCTTGGCTGATATTAATTTACAAGTCTTGCTATGACAAAGGGAGACTGAAGTGTATGATATTTGTGCTTCTCAGGCAGCTCACAACATCGGCCTAGCCATGGACACGGCCCAGGGCCTGCTTGTACCCAATGTGAAGAACGTGCAGCTCCTGAGCATCTTCGACATCGCTGTGGAGCTCAATCGGCTGCAGTCCCTGGGCACCTCGGGGCAGCTAGGCACAGGGGACCTCATGGGGGGCACATTCACCCTGTCTAACATTGGCTCGGTGAGCGCGGCACACGTGGCCTGGGGGTTGGGTGGGAAGGTGGCGAAGTGGGAGCTTTGTGTTGGGGAGAGGGGTGTATAACCCCCTTGGTTTTTAAATGCCTTAATATGTCCTTCGTTAGATTGGGGGCACATACGCCAAGCCGGTGGTCCTTCCTCCTGAGGTGGCCATCGGGGCACTGGGGAAGATTCAGGTTTGTCCAGCTTTAATACAATAATACTTTATTAATACAAAACAAATGTACATGATTCCATACCCTGAGGAAATTTAAAAATGCCTCCACTTTATATATTTTTAAAATTGTGTGCTTGATATGTGAAGAGTGTACAGAAAACGCTACCTTTAGAGCATATATTACTTCTACAGAAAGGCACAATGTTTTGCCAATGGGCTTTCTGTGGAGAGAATACTTTTTACAGAGAGCCACAACCCACAGCTGTCTGTTTGTGCCTGTTCAGGTTCTGCCCAGATTTAACACCCGGGATGAGGTGGTAAAGGCTCATGTAATGAATGTGAGCTGGTCTGCGGATCACAGAATTATTGATGGAGCCACAATGTGCCGTTTCTCCAACCTTTGGATATCTTACCTGGAGAACCCTGCTGCCATGGTCCTGGATCTAAAATGAGCATGCACGATGTTGAAGTGAACCCAGCCACGCATCGATGGGTGTAAACTGACTTTCCGAATTGTCGCACCCCTTGCATTACCCAACCCCCACCCCCTCCATACAATGGGTGCACATACAAAGACACTTTTTGTGTTTTGTTTTTTTTCTTTCCCCCCTACAATCCATGTGAGTAATATTAAACGGCACTGTGCTTTCCAAGTACTCTGCTCCGTATCATGTTGCCTTACCTGCATACGCAGAGTGGTTCTGAACCCTAAAATGACGAGGGTGAAGCGCAAACCCCTATTCTGGGTCACTGAAATCTACAACACTAGAGTTGCGGTATTAAAGCACATCCTTACTAACAATGATCATTTTTGCATTTTAAACTTTACAGAAGACCGCAGTAACATGAAATGCACCACGAGAACAAAGTGCTGAACTTTGTACAAATAGTGAGTTAAGTTTCAAAGAGGTGGTTGACATTGTTTAAACTTAATTTACAAACTCTGGTTGCTTCTTAGGTATGTTTGATAAACTTGTGTTTCTAAGGTGCTTTACTAGAGTGGTATTGTTTTGCTAGAGGTTAGTTGGTGCTTTCAAAGGAAACTGGGTAAATTACATCTGGAACACCTAATTCATTAGGTTGCCTTGGGATGGATGGAAATCCAATATATATTTATCATATTGTAGGATAGGTTATGCTACTTGTGGAGAATAAAACTTCTGTATTGTTTTTTTGTTTTGTCAAAACACCCTAGAGATACTGGTCATATTGTTTTATTTTGACGATCTTGCAAAAATAGATTTGTTTAAATAAAAGTACTGATTGATTTTTTTTTTGTTCATTGTATAGTAAACCACCTATCGGGCTGTAATAGCGCAGTGTTGACTTACCCACAGTTATATGGAACATTTTTAACTTCTTCCCTGTAAATACAAAACCTGCCAGTTTGGGCGTCCGAAAAGATTAACCATGTTTGTCATCAAAACATAGCTGACATAATACACGCAGTTCAGTAAAAAAATGTAAGAATGGGAACTTCTTAAAATGAGAAGCAACATCTGAAAATAACAAGGCTGCCCTTCCATTTTAAATATCGGTGAAATAACTGATTAATTTCAGTCCCTAGATTTGATCACTTAACTCGAGATTTCTATTTTCGGTTATGATAAACTAAACTGAAAACGAACGATAAGAAAATCACAGGGGCAGTTGAGCTCGAGGAGGCTGTGTGCGACACACACACCACACACACACACACAAAAAGCAAACACAGAGTAAAGTGCAAAGAGCTGCTTTTAGCTGAAGATCCATGACCACTCATCACCCAGAGACGCAGCTCAGCTTCGTTGAAGATTTCCATGCCGGTCAAAATATCACCTTTTACGTGGAGAAGGTCCCGCTTGAATATTTACGTTATAAACGGTGAGCAATGTAAATTTTGCTTTGTAATGACGGGTGCAATTGTGTTATTTATTTTATAAACATACTTGATTTTTGTTTGATATACCCCGTGTATAATGGAAAATAGCAGGTATTTTAGGTTTAACGCAGAAAGAACTTTAAACATCACATTAATATAAAGCATTTTAACGTAGTGCATTAGGATATTAAAATGGAAATATGTTACTTTAATAGAAACACATAGGAACAGCGCAAATCCTGGGATCAAATGTCAGAGGCGGACAGAAAGAGAACGGGTTCGTTTCAAGCGGCGAGGCAGCACCGAACAAGTGGAGACAAGACGTCCAACAAGTGTAAAGAATTTCAGTTCCATAGACAGACCGGTACAGGCGCGATTCGAGAGAGACATAACTCCTCTTGGACTAGCAGGAAGGATACGACGATGGTTCTAAACGGCAGGGCTTGTATTTCCAAAACGGAGCCATCGGGGAAATTAAAGAAACCTTCTGACCAGGACTGCTATCAACCCAAGCCAGAGATACTATTTTCGTCTGAGGAAGCGCAAATGCTGATGAAAACCATCATGGACGATAGGTTACGAGGTTCGGAGTACAGCAGCGCCTGTTCTTCATTAGCAAAGGAACTTGCTGACAGTGTCAAAACGGCAGCGAAGAAATTACTGTGCGAAAGATACAAACTTGTATGTTTCGCGACCGTCGGTCAGGTTAAAAACTGTGGCATCGCTTGTTCCAGCAGAAGCATGTGGTGTCCCGCATCTGACACCTTCGCCGAATACTGCTTTAAAAACGGATCACTCTTTGCTCTTTGCATACTTTATGCTGTATATCAAGAATAACAATTGTACGCATTAGAAGAGGTATTTACTAGTGCTCCAATAAACTAATAACAATGTTGAGTAATGTAAGCAGTTAAATACAGCAGATATGCTGCCTCCTTGTGGACTACAACAACTGCAACAACTGATAATAATGGGGGTGGGGGGCTATGAGTGAGTGTTAAAACGACTAATAATGTTAAAAAATAAAGTTCCAAAAACATGGCGCTGTCTGTCAAATACAATTTCTAACAGATTCCTGATATCTTGTATTGCGATTTAGGGACACCAAAGATAAACCTAATTTCTGCATTAATGGAAAATGTTTCTCACCACAGTGTCTTCGTTTTAAAATAAAAATATTGACTGAATTAACATTGAGGGAACTTATTTTGGGGGTAACTTTTGGGAGCAGCCACATCAAGCATTAACACGAAGTATAAATGCCTAAAAACTTTATTTATGATTTTACCAATTTAAGAATTTGCAAAAAATTCTGAAAGGCAATAATGTATTAATTTCATACAGCGCGTTTCGGGATCTCAAAGCGTTTTACATACATAGATACAAATCATCAAAAAATACAAAAGGCTAAGCACAAAAAACTAAACAACAATGAAAGTTTACACAAATAACACATAAACAGACGCACATACATGCACTGAACTAAAGAACGTTGTTAAAAAAAATCGTTTTAAAATCTAGCCTCGGAGAATCCCTTAGTGTGAGGAGAAGTATGATCTAAAGACGAGGCATACCGGTAAACATATTTGTGCTAACTTCCCTACATGCATCACCGTCGGATGATTTGCAAACGTTTCAAGAAGGTAAATTAGAATGTATATTTTTTAATGTCAACATCACCCACATACAGACTGTTGTCCTGATATGAAAAACGAAAATAAAAAACAAAACATGATGTTATTTAAGAAAACATCCTCGGGGTTTCAGTAAATATTTTATATTAAAACAAAATAATTCGCGCTCATAAACTATACGTTACCCACTGTAATACGTGTTGTGCAGTCATAGCTCTCCATAAATGTGTAACCATCGCTCCTTAACAATGCACTCACCTGCAGGTTCCATGTCTCCAGGTATTTCCCACCACTATTCCTTAAACTAAAGGCTAGCCTTCACCTCTAGTCAGTTAAGGTGCGCGTCAGGAGACAGCTGACACAGAGCCAGACGACAGCATGTGACCCATGCTATTCCCAGTGTTGCTCCCTAAAGCTAAAATTAGCCGTTCGGCAGGGTTAAGTTTTATTAAAGAGCACCATTGACAGACGCAGACGACAAGAGGATTCTGTGTGACACTGGTACTCAAGCAGAAACAAGCGTACACGTATGTTAGCATCTGGACCACAATTCGGTTATTTAGCAACGGTACAGTTTTGTTTTGGTTTCAGCGCAAATCTTGGGGCTCTACCGAAGGGTTTTTTTCCGCTCCCAGTGACCAGATTTGTAGCCGTGGATGACCATCTGATGGTGTGAGCTGGGTGAGCAATGTTCAAATTTTAGCAACTACTAACAAATTGGAATTTCAGATTTTAAAGAAGGTTTGTGTCTATACTCGAGATTCATTTATATAGGTAATCCGAAAAAAACACCGAAGGGTTGAAAGAGTGGTGATTTTTAAGGTTTTCCCTGCCCCTGAAATTATTGTTATGTTTTCTTTGCCACAATGATCAACACCCCATTATGAATTTGGTGCTGAAAAGTGGACGTTCATTTCTTAGGACATGCACAGACCAATGTGAAAACGGAAAACAAAAGAAACCAGGACTCTCTTGCCTTGTCTGTCCTCAGTGTCCCCCTGATACAGGAGTCACCAGATGCCAGACATTTCTGCTCTGTGTGAGACCGTGCTTGTGAGCAGATTGAAA
Source organism: Hiodon tergisus (assembly GCA_025775045.1). Taxonomy (NCBI): domain Eukaryota; kingdom Metazoa; phylum Chordata; class Actinopteri; order Hiodontiformes; family Hiodontidae; genus Hiodon; species Hiodon tergisus. Next base: position 26,360 of record JAOVYW010021983.1, on the reverse strand, counting down.
GGGGTGGTGTGTTTGTCAGCTCACCATGACAGGGGTGGCAGTGTGCTTTGGGACAGTGAACTCCGTCAAGGCCCTTTGGGAGACCAGAATAAAGAAATGTAGAGATGACCAACAGAAGCAGAAAGAGCTCAAGCAGAGGGCAACGGTGGGCAGGTAAAGGCTGACTGTGAACATTCTCGGTCCAGAGATTTATAAATAATGTTTTAAATGGTCCTTTAAATTCGTCTTTAACTGCAAATCGTATTCGTCACGGATTATGCACAAGTATGGATACAACCAAGTTTTGAGTTTACAATCATTGCCACCAGACATTCTCCCATCCTTGATGCTACACTTACCCTAAGAGGATCTCTACTCTTTTCCCAGGTTGGCAGGTGCCTGGGAGGATCGTATTACTTTGGCTAAGCTCAAAGAGAAGGTGGTCACCGAAGAGGGAAGAGTCATCTTAAGAATAGAAAAGGAGGAATGGAAGGTACCTTGCCACCTCAGAAAGCCATTTGAACGAACATTCAATTATCGCCAAGAAGGAACTGTCCATGCGTACTCAAACTGGTAACTGTATTTACCAATACCACAAGCAGCTTTTCTGAGACACGTACCCCTGTAAGCACTTGCTAACTCACTTCCTGTCCCCGTTCCTCCACTCTGCCAGGCTCTACCTTCAGTGCTTACACAGCTCTCCCTACTTCAGGAGTGGCAGCTCCACCGGACCGGGTTGCAAAAGATCCCGCGCTTCATTGCCAGCTTCGAGAATCTCATAGTGCTAGATTTATCACGCAACGCCATCGTGGAGATCCCCAAAGAGATTGGTTGGTGCTCCAGGCCTATCCTCGGGTCACTAAAATATACACTCAGTGGCCAGTTTATTAGGTACAAGGCCCCGTTCATGAAGGTGGATCAGTACTACACCAGCCAGCGGCAGTACTGTGGGAGAAAACAGCTCATTGATGAGAGAGGTTGACGGAAAATAAACTGGCCTAAAGTGTATCCTACAGAAGTTTTTTTTTTTTTAAACGCAATTTGCTTACAGACCATAACAACAGCTACCAGGAAAACAAAACCTAATGTGTGGTACAGCTGAGCCTGTCTCCTCTCCCACAGGTAAGATGACCAGATTGAGAGAGTTGCTGGTGAGTTACAACAGGATCAGTAGTCTTCCCGAAGAGTTGGGCTGCTGTGAGAACCTGGAAAAGCTGGAACTTGCAGTCAACAGGGACCTGGACGAGCTGCCATCGCAGGTCTCTATCATACCTCCTGTTCCACGTTCTGCTTTGGGTCTTTCATGAGGTCTCATGAAATCGGTTGTCCCGTTCGTCTCTTCCGTAGCTGAGTAACCTCAAGAAGCTATATCACTTAGACCTGTCCATGAACCTGTTCACCACTATCCCCGAGTGTGTGGTAAATCTGCCATCCCTGGAGTGGCTGGATATGGGTGGGAACAAGGTGCAGCACCTGCCAGACGACATCCACAGGTACGCACAAACATTTCGATCAGTTAAAGATTCCCCAAAACGTGCCCTGGCGGCAAGGTTTTTGGACTTGCTTTGAGATCTCTGCTGGTCCAATATGAAAACAGGGAATGGTAATGAGATTCTCTTCGCCCCGGAATACCAAAGGGCGGATTTCGTTACTGTTCATTTCGTCACTAACAGAATGGAAAAACTGCACACGATTTGGCTGCAGCGAAACGAGATCCAGCACTTGCCCGACAACATCAGCCGAATGCACAGCCTGGACACCCTGGTGCTGAGCAATAACCAGCTGCGTGACATTCCTGCCTTGATGGAGGGCATGCAGAACCTGAGGTATAAACCTTAACGGGGCTACACTACAGCACAGCAGCTGGGGGCGCTCTTTAGAACGAAAACCTGCTAAAACACACATTTTGCATTCCAACATAATTCAAAGTTTGCAGAACTCCTAAAATAAAATTGAGTTTGATTTTATTTAAGCTGGATCCAACATAACTACTTTCCTCCCACCATCTCCTGTAAGGTTTGTTAATTTTAGAGACAATCCCCTGACACTGGAGGTGTCCCTACCCGACCAGGCCGTAGCTGGGGAAGGGGAGGAAGATGATGACAGGGAGATGTTTGGAAGAGAGTTTATGCACACCTACATCCAGGAGGCCCGGAAGAGAGGTTACGCCGTGCTTAATGTTTATTGCGCAAATCGGTGGTAGTTACGTACACTTAAAATTTTTTAATCCTCTACATGCTTTTAGCATAAAGATTTGAACTTATATATTTTGTTTCTTTTAGAGTCCACGATAAAATACACTTCAGAATTAAATGTGACAATGAAGGCTATGCCAGGGACCGCAACAGCAGAGTAACACAGCACACCACGTTGGCTTTCTATGTGAGCGTCTTGTCCACCGTCGTCCTGAAGCTTGGTCTGCGTCTTGCTACACTGTGGTCTTCCAGTCAAGTGCGTCTTGTCAACTGCTTCTTGTCCACTGCCACCTGTCCAGCATTCCATTAGCAAACGCTGCAGATTAATCCATAGTACAAAACGAGAGGTACTGCTTCAGGGGACAGAACTATAGGACGTACTGACATTTTACGCCATGTCCGTTTCTTCACCGGACGGCAGGGGGAATAGCGGTCAGCAGCACGTTCTCTAAGGAGATGTCTTTACTGGTGTAGTACTGCAGATTGGAGGTGTAGCCTTTGCCTCGCAAGAAACGAACCCTCCCGTAATCAATCAACAGCTTGCACAGGCGCCCAATGTGTTCACGGTCCTCGACAGACACAATCCTTTACACACAAAAAAAACCAAGACAGATGGGAAACCTATTATATAGAGATCAAGTACGGTTGTGGACTTCAAAGAGAAACTATGTCAATTTGATCGTTTCTCCGTAACTAGTTTCACAAATTTTATGTTACTGGAACATTAAACACTCCAATTTAGATACAATTAAGATGAGAAAATCAACCAAGTGTCAAAGCTACCTGTACTTAAAACAACTGAACAATGGCTTAAAATAGCAAGCCACACTCACTCATCCAAGCTGCCGGGTATGCCATCTTCACTTTGCTCATGCTCCTCTTCCTCTCCTGGTGGCTCGTCTCCACCCCCTTCTGGCGGAGAACTGTCACTGCAGCCACTAGCCTTCCTCATGCCACAGGTGGCCCAGCTGGACATGCGCTGAAAGGCAGAAAACTCTGACACGCCCATCCCCTGCTCCTGAAAGAACTCTTTCCCCACGTAGTGCCTCCAGTCACATCGGTGGTGGCAGCACAGGGCGATGGCCAGCCCAGAGACCACCAGCTTCCTCCTGGGGCAGGGTTCTGTCTCACAGGGCTTCAGACGTTTCCTGGGCGGCTGGTCACTCTCCTCACTGCGCTCCTTTCCAGCGCCCTGCAGCAGGCACCTCAGCGCCAGGTCTAACGGAAGCAGGAAGACAAAAGGAAGGAGCATAAGTTAAGAAATATGAAAGGCTGTGTACCAGAGGAGACTCAAGCTTGTTGGAGGATAAAGGGTTATTTTGGAATCGCAGCCATTCTGTGTCCAGGACAGCGGCTGCAAAGGACGTTACGTTTCTCCCGGGTGCGCATTTTTTACCTGTGGCTGCCCCGCACAAGTGCTTGCCCACTCCAACGAGGGGAAGTTCATTTTCTTTGAGGAACGGAACGTTACCTTAAAGCCAACAGAAGAAACAGTAGAATGATCTGTGAAAATGGGCATGTCTCAGATTCATTCAATGTAGTAAAAAAATATATACATTTAAAATTGTATTTATTTCACTGTGAAACACCACTTTCTAAATGGTTTTTTATGAATAAAGGTTTGAATTTGATTTTGAATACCAGATTTATTATTACATACGATTTGCAAACATTTGTTAAATTTTTTTCCTTACACAAGTTGAGGTGCTGAATGTCTACCTGCAGCCTTTCAAACATGATGTCACCACTTTTGTGCTTCCCATCTACCTGAACATAAACAAAAATATAACCAATTCTGCACGCTCCTCTATCAGTGAGGGTTTGAATACAAAATTATGTTCAGATTTCATACCTTAGTAAATTGTTTATATTTGGTAATACCTTAAATCGAGTGCTGGATCTTTCCACTAGCAGGAAATGGACGTTGCGAGATTCTTTCAGTGCCGTGTGGATCCAGTGGGACAGTTTACCTTTGCCTGCCCCAAACTCAATAAAACATCGATCTTCACCAAGCAAATCCAATGTTTTCATATTCCCCAATATAGATGCCTAAAATGGATGCACAAAAACAACAAAGGGGTAAGAACTGAATTGCACAATGTTGTCCATATAAAGCCCAAAAATAATACCATGGGATATCTTTTACTTACCTGCTGCTTCAAGTGTTTGAATGCAAAGTCACCGTTTTTGGGGTCACTCAGGGCCTCATTAAGAGCAGGGTGGGATAACACTCTCTCCTCGTGTACACAACTGAGTCCTATGAAAACACAGCGGCCATTAAAAGGTCATTTTCTCAGTCCACTAGGAGGACGTGTTCAAACTCATAATGCAGACCTGCTCGGTGACCTAATCAAACTTTTTTTCAAAAAAAAAAAAAAAAAAAAAAAAAATCGAAAAATCTTTTTAAAAGGACGACAAAGCCATGTTGGGTTATTTGTCAGCTGATAATACAGAAGTCCAACTGTTGGCCAACACTTACCATGCACGGCTTTCTTCAGTTTTTGAATCAGCAAATCCAGCTCTACTTTGGACCTATCCGCTAAGGGCACCTGAAAAGGTGGAATTCATTGTTTAAACAAAAAGAAGAATCAAAACATTTGAATCTGAAAACCAATGTAATCATTCCGTTGTCACCTCTACATCTGTATTCGCTTCCTCCTTTGGTCCTGCGTTGATATCTTGGACATAATATACCTGCATTTAAAAAAAAAGAAATTAACTCACTGATTAGTTCAATTATTGCATATTGTAACAATACAACTGTGCATTTTAATAATTGATTCTTGGAAAATAATTTGTGAGCAACAATATTTGATTAATAATGTGAGCCAACATGCATAGCAATACTTACAGGTTTGGGCTTCTCTCTAGAATTGCACTTTTTTAGATGCTTCGCCAAGTTGTCCTCAAATACTGTGCTGCATGACAAAATAAAGGGCTAAGACTACAAGGGCAATGACTAGCTTTGCTTTATTCATTCATTCATTTTGGTTCTGACATAATGCTGATAACTCACTGCTTTGGATCCAGGGGACAAGTGATTCTTCTTCTCTCCCCTTCTTGTTCCTTACAAAAGCCAGAACAAAAAAAAAAACAATTAACAATCAGTTCTGCAATGCAACCGCAGTAATTCCAGCCAAATAAACTTTTTTTTTTAAATTGACAACCATTTGCATTTTACTTTGCTTTACAATTTAGAGAAATAAAAACATTGTTGAAAGTTAAATATTAGTTACCCAAATCCCACTAAAAACAAATCTAAACACAGACTGCGTTCATAACCAGTTGCTGTGGTTCTGCCCATGCTGCCAGTTTAAAGTAATCAACTGAGCACATTGTGACTGGATTTGTTACATTATCTACTCTTCAACGACTGTTGTATACACTTGGTTTAGGACTACAGGTAACTCAAAACCTCTACTATATTAAAGTTCCCCCACAACTGTAAAATTGACCACGCAAGTTCTAAGTATGGCTGCAGGCAAATTACTTAAATATAGCCTCCAGCTACACTTTTGCTCAATAAATACAATTAGCTTTTCTTACGATTTTGAGAGAATCAGATATTTCAACAGTGGAAAATATAAACGAACTGACCAGAGAAACAGCATGGGGATACGTATGTGACAGGTCTTAAAATGCTTAATGTTATTTATGTGTCTAACACGGTAGCCTACTCCATGAAACACGTAAAAATTATAATAATTTCCTAAATGGCAAACCCCTAATTAAACCTGTACTAAATCGATTAGGTTAACTTCCAAAATATCGGTAATCCAAGCAAACATATCGAACAACTATTCACAACAATCGGCAATCATACATACTGCGTTTGCATGTTCCCCGCAAAACTTTCTTTCACGTCCAACTATCATTTTGCAGTATCGCTTTTTCTTGTCAACATAAAAGCTACATCGCCCCGGCAGAGGACCAGACACTCCATCCGCTGCGATCTCCTCCATCTTTCTTTTCTTTTTGCCATTATTTACCCAGATTTCAAGCAGTGGGTTTTACTTCTATTGGCCAAGTTCACAAGAATCAGAAATACGTCATTGCTGGGTAAATCTACTTCCGCTACAGTAACAGCTAATGGCAGAATGAATGGAATAGAGGAGAGTGTTATAACAAGAATAAGGAATGGGCATACTGGTCTAAACAGTTCTCTCTGCATGATTGGAAAGCATAATAATGGAAAGTGGGACTATTGTGGAGAGGAAGAAACAGTGGACCCTGTTTTATTGGATTGCCAGAAGTATGATTCAGAGAAAGAAGTTTTAAAGAATGCGTTAAGAGAGAATGGAGAGCAAAATATCAATAATATTCTTTTAAAATCTTCAGGTGAAAAGGGTTGGAAACTCCTTCTGGAGTATTTAGGATCAACAAGACTACTGAATAGAATTTGAGACTTATCATTATTATTGTTATTTATTTATGTATTGATTTTTCTTTTCTTAGTTTTTTTTGTATAGATCATTAGTCCACACTCCAGATCAGTGGGTGGCGGTAATGCACCTGAAAGTTGTCTGCCAACCGCGAATAAAATCAATAGAAGAAGAAATCTAACGCGATTTCTATGCTGAGGAAAAATGGAAAGATGCTTCTCTTTTCACTCTGCTGGAAATCAGTTTTGAGGACGTGAGCTGAATTCTTGAACAGCAGGGGTTCCCAAACTTTTCCATGCCAAGGCCCCCAAAACAGCATCAGCTTCCTGCCGGGGCCACCCTGTCTTTAATAACCCATTGACAATACTACAGCAAATGTAAAAAAATAAATTAAAATGTGCCGAGCCCCCCCCCACCCCACTTTGAAAACCACTGTTGCACAGCACTCTTCCGCTACAGAATCAAGGCTGGGGAAGGGCTATAAATTCTTTGTTGAAGAGTTTATTCACGGTTATCGAGGTAAGTTGACAACTAGCTGGGTTCCTACGCAGTATGGAATTTGATTATAGTAATTTCCAGGTTTGGATAAGTATGGAATAAATAAAATGGAGTATGGAAAAATATTTTTATTTCCAGACTACTGCCACTATTCTGTTTTCTAAAATATAAAATTGAGAATTTCTAAAAAAATTAATTTACTGTAAACTGTAAGTACGCTTTTTATTCTCTGCATTGTTCAATTGTTGTTGTTTTTTAATGGTATTAGTGCATTTTATTTCTGGGGGTGTATATATTACTTAAATAAAATAAAAAAAATTAAAGCCTTTTTTTAAAATGGGTGAGTTTAAACGGATTTAGTTCTGAAAAAGCAACACGTTATCTTTCTTCCAATTCATCCAATGCACTTACAAAAATGAGAATCATATCATTAGTTAGTTAAAAAAAACACTCAAATGCATTATTACCTTATCATAGAAATAGAAAATATGTACATTATTGCCATACTCTGGTGTTTTCATTATGAACTACAAAATAATGTACTACATTTCAAGATCATAATGAAAACATCAGAGTATTGCGTGTTGTATTTAATGTTTCCTAAGTAATTAACCCAAGACTTTATCAATTTCTCTTATTGTACACACCAAATTTTACTCATGTGCTTGTTAGTACAGTGCTTTATGACTTGAACTGGGTGTGTCAAATAAGGGAGAGATACTGGTAAAACGCAAGCGACTCGTAAGAAACAACTCTTTACCACGTTATTTCTTAGTATTGCACATCACATCACAGCTTATCTACACTTTACGCCAAAGAGTAAAGACACACACATAAACACAGACGCTTACTGGCCGGGGTGTACCGCATATTCATGGTACTTGTCGTTAATTTCCAAACTACTTGAGACATCCAGTCCATGGTCTTTGGGGCACGCACATCTATTCCTAGTCGAGCACTAGATTTCTCAAACGAAGGCTGCTTTTGAAGTGGTACATAAAATTGTTCCTTGAAAACGACTTGGAAGATCACCAACCTTCCTTGAATGTAGTCAGCAGCGGTGAAATTCTGATTACACACAAATATGCTTCCTCTGCGAATCACGAACATCGACACAAACCCACTTCTTTCTTTGATTTTCATTTGGTAGAAAATCGTGAAAACTTAAATATATGTTTTTTTATTTTAATTACTGCACCGAGGAACACTACAGAAAGGCTTGTTTCTCAACTAATTTGATGGAAAATCGTGACCGTGTCCGGAAGTTGGATCACCCTGCGGCGGCCATTCCCGGAAGCAACAAATACCTAAAAGTGAAATTGGCCCATTACGGCGTAAACGCAGTGCCGCCACCTACTGTAGGTCTTATGTACTAGGGGACTCGTTTAAATAAGTTTAAAAAGTTGAAATGTAGTTAACTGCAGCTCATTCTTGGTCGAGTCTACAAAACAATTCGGGGAGATTTTTACCTTGGGAAATCAAACAATAATTATGTTTGTTGTTTTTTTTGTCGGGGTGCTTCGGTATCTTTTGGAGGAGCTCCCGTTCCCTTGTAATTCGAACCCCACAAGACTCCAATTTTTTTTTTATTGTTTTGTTAAGTAACATCGAAATATCACGTTACCCCTCATTTACTGTAAATTAGCTCAGAGTTGATTGTTTTCGTACATATAACTTTTGTGACAATGTGATTGGTGAAACTAACTACGTGAATTTTAGAGTATTGGAGTTATTTTAGGTAGCGATATAACCCGTATGCCCCTAAGGTTGCGTGGATTTAACACATTTAGACGAAGTCGTTAGGATCTGGCAAAACAGACAGTTGCCGAGCGCATAAAGTAACGCCAGATTTCTTTTTTTTGTTTTGAACGCGTACGACTTCCTATTTCCGGGTTTAGTCAGTAACTGCCGTTCGCGGGAGGGAAGCGCCAAACTCAAAAGGAGATAAATTAAAGTCATATTAAATAAATAACAATAGTAATTTTAAAATATATATATAGTGGAATATACTCGTTTGGACGTACAGTAATTTGGAACATGAAACAACCATGACGGAAAAACTTTTCAACAAGAAATTGGAAGTGCAAGTAAAATGTAAAGATTGCGAGGACAGGTAAGTCATTTTATTAACGTAGCTAGTTTAGGCTCATTCTGTCTGCGAGAACGGTTTGTAATTCTGTTATTCATGTGGTTATCCACTGGTCAGCTTACTAATGTAGGGAAACTTTGCCTAAGATCAAAATTCTCTCGTTAACCAGCCAAAGCGATTATCTGTTTGTTTTTTGTTTTTTAAATCTATGTTTGCAATATATGCCCTCTTTTACAGACATGCCAACATTCGAGTTAGTATTGCTCTTCAGTTAACTACGAACCCAGTACACAAAAGAGTAAGTATGATTATTATTATTTTTTTACTTGCTTGCTAATATGCCTGCACTTTAAAAAAGAAGAAGAAATTGAACTGAAATACGCTTCGGCAGGAACCGTGCTTTGGAAGTTTGTTGTCATTTTCTAAAGTTGGCATAATTTTCTTCAATGGACAGGATTTGGTAGTAAGGTTAACAGACGACGTCGACCCATATTTTCTCTACAACCTTGCTATATCGGAAGAGGACTTTCAAAGGTATTGTACATATGTTTAATTTTCCCAATAAATTGTCTTATTTTAGTTTTTCATATTTTGACCGTGTTATCTTGTATTTTACTTATTGATTTTAGTTGTATATTAAGAAAATAATATTGCTTTAATGACCGTGTAGGTCTCTTGCTAGGAAAGCAAGATTAAAGAAAGATTATACAGTATTGATATTGTAACATTGAATTGGTGTGTGACACATTCAGTTATTCTGTAATTGCTCTACCTATTCATTATGCAACCATAAATAAGGCAACATGTGACTAACGTTGGCATTTATTATTCACAGTTTAAAAGTCCAGCAGGGTCTGTTGGTAGACTTCTCCGCCTTTCCTCAGAAGTTTATTGAATTGTTAAACCTTTGTATATCAGAACAAGACAAAGACAACCCAAGGTGAGGACTCGCCTGTTAATACCAGTGAGGCGGGAGGAAATCACTTCCTAGACTTCATTGTAGTCCTGTCTGTTTTTCCTCCCATTTTGTAGATTTCTGGTGCAGTTATGTTCTCCATCCTCTGCATTAGACCACAGCCCTGCCAGCCTGAATATTGTGGAGACCAATGCCTTCAAACATCTCACTCACCTCTCTCTAAAGCTCCTTCATGGCACAGACCTTGATATAAAAAAATACCTAGCCATATGTCTGACTCAATTGAAGGTCAGTGGATAAAACGACTCGCCGCGTTTACCAAATTTTAACCTTTGAATTTATCATGATGAATGACAATGATCTTAGCGTGAAGAACGGTCAGCATTCAACTTCGTACCGAGGTCTGTCTTTGGTTTGTTTTGAAACATTTGGATGTCTATAGAATATGTAATTTGTATTCATTACTTATAATCCAAAGCAAAAAAAAATGCATTTAACATCAGTCTAATCAATCCACAATATCAGGAAGAGAAGCAGTTGTTGGAAGAGAAGTTGAAGAGAACCGAGGAAGATCTATCTAGGCAGCTCAGCTACACACAGCAGGTACAGTGTTTAATTTACCCGACGCAATGGCATCAACAAGTCACTGACTGGGGTGTTAATTTTAATATTTTTATTTTAAACCTGTTTTGAATTAGACCTTGTCAGAGAAGAGCAGAGAGCTGGACAAAATACGCTCGGAGTGGACCTCGCAAACCACTGCCTTGTCCAGCAGACACTCTCAGGACCTTACAGCAGAGCGAGAGAAGGCCCTGGAGGTACTCTAGCAGCATAGCCACACTCCGTCGGCTGTGAATGCACATTCTCTGCTAACGCCATTTCTGAGTTCCATTTCTGAAAATGAACAGCTGTAATAAAGGGCTGTAGACCTGCTGTCACACTAGATTCCTCAGGAAGGCTCGGAGAGATACTGGGAAGGATAGTCAGTTGCGGTTGTACGTTAGTCAGCCTGGCTATCCACCTTTTTTGAGAAAAGGTTGTTACAGTAATGACACAGTTGTGGAATGGCTGAAATATGTTACTTTAGTAGTGGGTTTGTTGTCAGGCTTTTCTATTAAAAGTTTAGTAGTATTCTACCTCTTGTTCTAAAATATGTTAATTCTTTCATACCCAATAACTATGCTTGTAAAATTTCTTGTTCATAATATAGTCTAAATGCCACTTCTAAACCACTTCCAACTGTAATGCGTACCTAAAAATCCCATCTATGTATTTTGCTTGAACTTGCGATACAACGCTACGACTGTGACTGATTTCCGTTTGAGTGACGGATTGTGTTGTCATCTGCCGTGTGCAGACGCAGACAAAGCTCCAGCAGCAGAATGAACAACTCCGCAGGGAGCTGGAGTCTTCACACCTGAGGAGCACGCAGCAGCTGCAAGCCAGACTGGCAGAACTTGAGGTCTCCAACAGGGAGCTGACGGAGAAGAAATACAAGACCGACTCCCTCATCCGGGACTTGAAGGCTAAACTAGCGGGGCTGGAGGAGGTGAATAAAAGTCTTGTGGAACCTTTTTTTTATTTTTTTATTTTATTTTTTACAAATGGCCAATGAGTCGTCTCATTCCTGAAATTGTGTGCGTTCAGGAATCTCAACGAGCAAAGCAGCAAGTGCTGTCTCTGCGGAGAGAGAACGGCACGCTGGATACAGAGTGCCATGAGAAGGACAGGCAGGTCAACCAGCTGCAGACACGGGTGGCTGTTCTGGAGCAGGAGATTAAAGACAAGGACCAGCTGGTGCTCCGGACCAAAGAAGTGCTTGAGGCCACCCAGCAGCAAAAGGTATGCGTTTTAAACCTAGCACATAGGCGAAGTAAAGATAAATGTCTTTGTCTTTGACAACTGTTTGTAGATGACGGCGGGTTGCCAGATACATTTTCTACAAATTTATAATGTTAACATTGTCAGTGTTAGCAATTTTTCTGTATATTTTTAAAGTGCAGATGTGAATTTCGTTAGATCAGGTGCAGTGTAGATTTTTCATTATAACACGTGACCGGTTTCCCTACTGGGAAAACCAGGTGGTTAATGGTTGTTAAACGGCCGAATTCCCTGCAGTTGCCGACAGGCGTGCCCGTGCTGCTCTCCCACATGTTCGCGAGACGGACTAGGGCCAGACTAATTCAAATAAAATGTTTTTTTTTCCCGTGTGTTTTGATTTTTTTTACAGGATTCTGTTGAAGGAAATGCAGAAAACCAACAAATTCACATAGGAAAACTGGAACTCACAGTAAAATCCCTCTCAGAAGAGCTGATCAAGGTCAGTGTCTTTATTTGTATCAGAAAGGGCACTGGTAGGCATCTCTCTAACAGATGGTTTTCTCTCTCCTGTATTCAGGCAAATGCAATCATCAAGAAGCTACAGGGTGAGATGAAGGCTTTGGTGGGGAAGATCAAGATGAAGAACACGGTGACCGTGTCGCAGGAGAAGGTGCTGCAGGAGACCACGGAGCGCCTGCACAGAGACCAGAAGGAGTTGGAGGACACAAGGCAGCAGCTGAGACAGAGAGAGGAGGAGGTGGGGGGAGGTTTCGCACTGAATGGCAGTGGAGTCTCGACACGCCATGGGTTGTGATGAATGTTGGATAATTGAGTTTTTTTATTATTTTTGCTCTTAATTATAGGTATCAAAACTGAAGGAGCAATTGGAAGCTGCAGTTGCGAAACTAGACGAGAGCAGAGAGGTGCTAAAAACCAACGAGAATGGTATGTACGGTAAACTTTTATTAATCCAAGTGCATGTAGACTATACATACTAGGTATGTTTTCATGCATATTGACCTGAGATAAATGACCACATTTCTGCCGCAGAGAGTCGGAAATTGCGGTAATTCATCTCAGCTCGACTCGATTAATCCTGGCACCACACACAGAGGGTGACTAGTCTCCTCTGATCTTAGCCCCCGCCAAGCTGTCTGTCTTGCACACAGGAGAGGTTCAGCGCCGATTGGAGGGGTGGAAGTCCCCTTACTGCCAGCAACGGGGAATCTGACACTGGAACGAGAGAAACCCTTCCAATTTTAAGCCGTCCTGGTGCTGTTCTGCCAAAATGAGATGAACTGGATTCAAACCTGTGAAATCCGGCTGATTGGGCTCTGGCGGGCGCCTTTATTTACCAATACTCTTATGTTTTCCCCCAAAGTTATAAACTGGCTGAACAAGCAGCTGAATGAGAACCAGCTCACCAGGAAACCAGAGAATCTAGGGGTGTTTGAGACTCCTCCCACCCATGGCTCGACGGCTGGGTTCAGAATGGGAAATTCCTCACAGAACATGGTGGTAAGTTTGTACTCTTGCATCTGAAATGAGTGCTTATGGAAAAGCTGGTGATCAAATTGTGTGCTACAATGTATAGACCGGTATGCACGGCTGTATTTAAAAATGATATAAACGAATACTGTCCTGATCAAGCAGCCTCTCCTCCCCACACACACACACACACACACACACACTCTGGCTGATAACCGTGTTTGTTTTATTTTTATTCTCAGGTTGATAACAGACCTTTTCCCCCTACCACGGGACAGGGCTATCCCATCACCTCTACGCAAAATTCCAAACTATCCTTCCCAATGTCCGGTGTGAGCTCGGTCAGCCGACCCGTCTTTGCGTTGCACAATCAGGGCCCTGGACCTAAGGCAAGTTTTCTCCTTTCCACTACCTGTTAGTTATAATAATTCTGCACACCTGAATATGCATTCTTGAGAGACTTAAAATAGAACTATTTATTTTCATTTTCAAAGTCTTCTAGTGTTTTGTATTGATTTTATTAGTCTTTAGCAGAAGTTATAAAACATGGTACAGCAGAACCTCCTCCAGAAGTTAGTTATATATAAATATTTGGCAAATAGGCATGCAATGCGGTGAAACATTAATATTAAAGATGGGAGAAAAGAAAAACGCAAAGAAATAAAATGGTTGATTAAATTTAGCCCCGGGGGACACATTCAAATAAACAAACATTATTCAGTTTTCTTGTTTACCGTGTTACTCTGCTTTCCTTTGAAACTCGGCAGAGTTTGGTGTTTGAAAATATTTTTCCCTCTTTCTTTAGTTTATGAACCCAAGCAATACTTCTGAAATATATAAAGTTGGCATTGATGTTATGTTTTTGGCCTTTTTAAAATTTATTTTGCAAGTGAGGGTACAATGTTAAAACAAATGCACAACTTTATTGTAACAAGAACTGAACGACGGTGGGAAAAGGGAATTGTTTTTCTGGAACTGATCACTGCAGTGCAACTTTATCAGCACGAGATCGTCCCCTAAAAACGAATCCACTCCCATGTATCATGGCTGTGAGACACGTGCCGGTCTATCAAACTTATTCATTCTCATATATGTATCCGAAAACCAAATGAAATAAGCCAAAGTTTCAGTTGTCATCGGGGATATATTAAAATAAACATATTTCTGTTGTGACACAGAAAGGATGGTGGTAGACAAACATTCCACTTTTTTTATTTATTAAACTACTAGTTTAACCCAGTGAGCTCCAAACCTGGCCGACCTCCTGTAGAGTTGACAGATACAAGTCCCACGGCACAGCACGCGCTCTCCTCCAACAAAGAGAAGTAAGTTTTGCTTTATATTTAGTAACTGAATGGTCTCTTGAGTTTTTCCATTTATCATTTGAGTATAATAATATTCCAAGGGTCTTTCTTCCTAGTGGTGAACCCCCAGGGCTAGAGTCTAAATATTTTGAGAGAAGAGATGACAGCATTCCCTTGCGAGGTTTTCTCCCCAACATGCAACTCAAAGGTAGAATTCTCATTCCTATGGAGGATAAATTATTTTCATGAATTTAATTAAAATTTTAGCTACTGAAGTGATTGCACTCTTCCGGATTTGGCACGCGTCTCAAAATCACGTGACCTTGTCGGAACAATGAATCCTTAAAGTGATCATTAAAATGAAGTGGTAATTTAGTGTGACTTTTTTGTGACTCGTTTCTCTTTGTCCACAGAAATGTCAAAGCCCCCGCCAAGCACAGGTCTGCCCCCTGCCAGGCCTGCACTACATTCCGCCAACTCCGCTTACTTCCCAGGCTGACGGCTGCTGAAAAGCTTGGCCATTCTCTCTTTTACGCCCAGCCAACAGATTTAACTTTTATTCTTGGACTATTCTGCGATTTGACGTATGACTGCAGTGTTTTTTTTAAAGCTATTCATTAAACAATTTCAAAATTGAGTGGCAAATAAATGATCATATTGGAATTATTTTAGTGGCATAAAAAGAAAAGCCAGACGATGCGTTTCTGTGTATTGTCGTTTTGACGTCAATGACAGATCTTGACACGCTGGCCAAATGATTTTTGGATGCTTTGTGTGCATTTGCATCTATGGCTAAGAAGCTCCCACTATCATCTTCTACCTTCCCCTGCAATCCAAAGCCAGGGGATGCCACCCTGGTCCTTGAGTGCAGGTCAATGAGCTACCTCTCACTAGCAGCTGGAAACGCCGGCTGAAATTTCTAATTTGAATAACAGGTTAAATTAAATGTAGACCAGCTGGAATGAAAACCTGTAGACACTATGGCATTTCAGTAGCAGGGGTGCCTACCCCTGATGGAGAGACACAGGACCTGCACGTTTTTATTCTCACCCTGTAGTTGTATAATTGGGCGTGTTAAGATGAGTGATTCTCATCTGGTGCTTCCAGGTGTGATTGGACGCAACGGTAGCTCAGGAAACGGCTAGCCTATCAAACAGGCCCAAGCATTTGACACTCCTGACCTAAAACTTTTACACTACATTTACAAATTTGTGGCTCTGAGCATAGAAAAATAACACCTACAAATGTTTGAGGGCCGGTCTCTCTGAAAGCTTCCCCATTGAATCATGACAACTGAAGTACTTGAATATGATTATCCAAAAGTCTGTCCTGCAGATTTTTTTTGTTGCCAGGGCCACATTTATACTGAAAGAAAATGACCAGAGGAGCTTCTGGCATGATGTCTACCACAGATGTGACTGATTCTACAGTGTAAAAAAAATGTAATTGTTATGCATGTGAATCAATGTTTTTATTTTTTCAAAGATTAAATATAACTTAAAATATTTTGCAAAGAACAATTTGTGCAATGTCCTGTTTTCTTTTCAGCAATTGCAAATGGTGTGAGTGTTAAATATGTGCCTCAAGATAAAAATGTACAAATACATCACACAGGTTGCATACATTAAAATATTTCACTTTATTTAAATGCATGTGTTTTTATACTTTGTACAACAGGGTTCTGTCACAAGTTTAAAATTAAAGGCAGCAACAACACAGTACAAGAAAAAAAAAATTACTACAGAATCCATTTTTAAATAACTGTACACCAAAAATTCACAACTCAATTCTATGCATTTTTTTTTGGGTATTTGGTAGATTAGCATATTTTTTTATATAACGTTTTAATGAAAATTTTACAGAAGGCCACTCATAAAAGATGTACTTTAGAAGCTACAAAAATGTATCAGATTGTTTTAGGTCCTTACGATAGATATAATATGGTTTTCAAAAGGCAGAAACACAAACATCAGGCTTGTAAACAGTTTGCTCAATATGCAAGTTTAAACAGTACATAACTTGGCCATATACATTTCCTAACCATGAGAAAGAAAAAAAACACTTCAGCATTCAAGCCGTTGCATGGTACTACATAAGGCCGAACTAAATAGCCAAAGAATCTTAAAAATATTTAATCTGGTCCCAAAATTTCCACCCTGCCAAATACTGTTCACCATGGGAATTTTGCTGCAACTACTGTTACTTGTAATGGCTGGTGGGGGGGGGGGTGGACACCTGATATGATTAAACTAAAAAGGTACTTAAAATGCAGTTGTATAAATCCATTCCACTCTTTTGATTCCCACTCTGGAGTTGGCATTTAAGGCTTTTTATTGTAAAGTTAAAATAATTTTCTATCATTTTACGTTACATTAAGTTATTTCCACCATCTACAGCAGTTTCCATGTTGCACAGAGCTCAGAGAAACTTGATTCAGACATGGTCAGCCAGACAAACTGCCACTCGTTCTCATTAGAAACTCAGATGAACACATTGTGTTCAGACACAAACTTCCTAGCAGGCATATGTCCCTGAGAGAGCCATGTCCTTGTATTTCATTTTATCACAAAAAGAGAAAACACAAATCTAACTATTATTTATTATATATATATATATTTTAGAAAACTGCAACAGTCTTTGGGCAGATCGATCTTGAAATACATATTCCTTTATATATTTACATATACATATATATATATATATATATAAAGGAAAAGTGGTACACTATTTTCATATACTCTCAATTTGTAAAGAGTTGAATTCTGACACAGACCTTGGATTGTCACACATTGGTGTCCTGAAGCAAAGGCTCTTTGGCCTCCCCAGGGGGCTGGGGGCTGTGAGGGTGCCCTGGGGGTGAGGTGTGCTTCTTCCAGTTGCCAGGACGCGTTGCCAGGTTGGTATGCTCAGGAATGAAGAGAGCCACCAGCAGGGCAAGCAGTACTGAGCATGCCCCAAACAGGAAAGGCGGCCCTGGGATTATTGCACTCTGAACAAGGGACAGAAGAGAGTAAATGAGTGGGGAAAGGCCAGAATGACACGCACGTGAAACAGCGGCGAGTGTTTTATTGGGAAATTTTATTTTTATTCAGTGCGTGACCTACTTGCAGGCTGATCTGAGAGTGGCGTTTTGCTTCTTGGCTGTTGTCAGTGACCTCATCCAGTTCTACGTGGAAGATATAGAAGATAAAGCCATAGAGCGCAGGTCCCAGGCCGTTACAAAGCCCACGAATCCCAGTGATCATGCCCTGACCCACCCCTGAGAAAAAAAAAAAAAAAAAATTTAACACAGAATTAGGGTTCAGCGGTATTTTAGCATATCAAAACATCATAATACTGAACTCCGTATCTGGGAACCAGTCCTTTCTTTGGACAATCTTTTAATGTTTTTAAATCAAACAATTTTATCACAGCATTCACCAAGTAACAGCACAGCAGACGCAGGAGAACTGCTGCTTTCCAAAGCCATTTCCAGAAGTTTAGTGTGGAATTACACAGGCTATACATTCAACAGATCCATACATATAAGGTATATATTTATATATATCAAAAGCTATATACTATAATGATAACGACAGGAACGCTCCATAAAAAGCGATCAAATTGCCGGATATTAGCCCACCATTGAAGATGAAAAAACATTTTGCATTATCATTAAAATGATCCCATATTTGAAACGGATTGTATATTATATATTCCACGGTTCCGACAGCTCTCAGCTGCGTCTTCTATTGGCTAAGCTCGAGAACCATTCCATTTCACCCTTTTAGCACAAAGGAACCCATGAGAAAACCCCGTTACCTTGTTGATCGGGGTCTGCAGTACGGGAGACCAGCGCACTGATAGCTGGGAAAGTGATGCTGGACATGGCTGCCACCGCCCCTGCTGCCCACATCATCCTGCAGTGAAGAAAGGGCAAAAACAGGCTAGCCATCCGCAATCCACCCTCGCAAATTAATGTTTCATCAATCCAACGGCACAGGGTGGCACCTACCATGGCTCTGACCCAAAACCGTACCATGCCAGCTGAAGGATCTGGAATCCCAAACCTAGTAATATAGTGTTCTTGTTTCCAATGGAGCGCATGAGTATACTCAATACTACAGTCTGTAAGATGAAGAAAGACAGCAATTAAAACATTTTTAATAAAATGTTCAAATTCTGACCCATTTTCTGCATAAAGACAACCCAACCCCTAGCCACACGAGTGAAAACTATTTTTGCATGGAAAGCCAGCTTTCACAAGAGGACCAATAGGATCAGATACGGCGACGAACGGACATTTGGAAACCAACACAAGACACGGCAAAATGGATGTTTAGAAGCCAACATTAGAATAACGTTGGCTATATTTATTGTTAGCGATGCCATTAGCAATAGGCTAGGTAAGTTACACATAACTTTAGCAAACTAGCCTGCTAGATAAAGTTGAGTTATTCCTCAAGACATAACAGCAAATTTAAGCAAGAGATAATTGCGCTGTCAATCACAGCGCTTTGGGTTTCTCCAGCTAAGCTTAATCATAGTGCTATTGGTCGATGCGATCACGCCCCCAATCAGAGAGGCGCATAGATGGATGAGAACGGGTGGGAGGAATAATATATATTTCTGAGACCTCCGACTATAAAACTGCAGCACAGGTTCAGAATCGTGCCTGTCGATACAACAAAACGTTAGATGTTAGTACCTCTGTACACAAGCTGCATACTAGTCCAGAAAATAAAGCCTTTTCAAACATTTATAAAGCAATAAACAAATTCCTCAGATTGCAGATACCTGAGCAACAATGGAGAGTAATCCCAGGACGGCTATAAAAGCAGCAACACTTTCAGGCGAAAAACCCATTATCTGCAAATAAAGGACAAGTTTCAAACGCTATTGAGAAGACGTATTACAGCATGCCAGTACTCAAACTTGTTACAAAAACCGAAACTCAAGATGCTCCCTAAGAAAAACATTCAGAAAGGGCACATGGACATGAAGACAGCATTACTCATGACCACAACTCCACCTCATATTCTGACCCACATACCAGGAGCCGGTCCCTAGTGGCAGAAGTACGCAAGAAACTGACCTGTCGCAGGTAGAGGAAAAAGCTGGAGTATTGGCCCGCCTCAGGAAGGTAAGACAGGAACACTGTTATACATATCAGCAGCACGGTAGAATCCTGGCCCACTTTCCTCAAAGACTGTAGGATGGATGGGGGGGGGGGGGAGATTGTTAACATTTTATCTTTGAATGCAAGTTACAGACAGGAAAAAAAAAAAAAACCTATGTTTGTTTGTTTGTGTATATATATATATATATATATATATATATTCAAATATAATACAAATTACATTGAAGATAAAAGGCACCGATGAACAAAAACAATACATTTAAAAAACTGCTCAATGAGGAATTGATAAACTGGAATCATTTTTTGGAGTTGACACCCATCAGCAATGAATACATTTAAAATGCACATCCTTAGTCAAAGAGCACCAAATACTATTTTGGAACCCCTCCCGTTTACGCACTGCAAATGGGTCTGCTTGCTCCCAGGAGATGGGGGCCCCCCAGGATGCCGGTCTCATCTTCTCCGGCAGGGACTCTGGCACAGCCACCAGGATGAAGCAAATGTCCAGCATGGCGATGGCCGTAGCCAGCACCACCACCAAGCTGTCCCCGTACACACGGCCTAGATAGGCCCCAATGGCTGGACTGGTCACCAGACTGGCTGCAAAGGTGGCCGACACCTGACAGGAAGAAAGGCTAATCAAAAGATGCGCGCGCCACAGGAGAACAACGTCCCACATAAAACAGGAATCCCACATCAATATGGCTTTCCGCATTACACTACAGATTAACCAGTTATTCGCCTACCATTAACTTTCAAGGCAATGGATTACTTTTGTTAAGTAACTGTTGCGTCTCAACGGTCAGAACTGCTTTTAAAAATGTAAAGAATCCCTCAAAAGAATGGTCAAAACGGCTTTAAAAAATGTAAAGAATCCCTCACGGCTAACAGCAAGCAAAATTAAGTGTGTGAGTGAGTCCTGAAGTTAGAAACAAAAGCAGAAATACATTAAAACAATGGACATAAAATATATGAATAAAGCAAGCAAAATTTTAAATAGTAACAAAAAAATGTTATCAATGCCTACTGAATTTCTGACACTCAAGACAGGCGTCAAAAGAGTGGCCAGCGGGTTGGAACTCGCGTACTGCCAAAGACAAAACCCTCCAAGGAGGGCCAGGGAGGCGATAGATAGGGTGGGTTATTTTTCAGAGGAATCACACACACCAGTCCGTAGGCCATGCTACGTTCATGTTCCTGAGTGATGTCCGCCACATAGGCAAACACCACAGAGAACGTCACAGCAAACACTCCGGACACCGAGATAACGGCAAAGTACCACCTGAAACACAAACAAGAGCTTGTTTACCACATATACGACGCAAGAAAGGCTGGTTTTCAGTTCTCAGATCGAGCCTTTTAGGGGAAACGGCACTTTTATTTCAGTAAACTTCTGAAATACAAATCAAGAATCTGACTAACCTGCAAGAGAAATTCACACTTATTCATCAATATCCATACCAACCTTTTTTCTCTACACATCCGTGTTCGCATTTTTAAGGCAGACATGCAGAACAGACATTCAAAACATTGGACGACACTAATTAAAACTTCTATCCTATCAAGTTAAAACAAGTAGTACGTTTGAGTCATAACTTGGTCGTTTGAGTTGAGGCCAACTTAAAAAACAAACAAAAAACTAATGGATTTATATACTGCCCTAAATCACTGGTGCGTGGAGGGGATTAGAGAATGTCACATACTGTAGATCAGCCTTTTCCTGGCAGCACACCGCGTCTCCTGGTTTTCGTTCCAACAGAGCGGGTCAATCTCTTAACTGAACCCGCAGTTGAACACGGTGTGCCGCCAGGAGCAGGGTTGGGCATGTAAAACAAACTGGATCTCCGTGACTGGAGTTGGGGACCTCAGTCTTGAGCCATGTTCTGGCATCTAAGGTAATACAGATTAGTAGTAGTTCTATATAGTCTTCCTTATTTCCGCCTGCAGTGGATTCTTTTTTTAGTTTCTCTCTTCAATTTTAGAATTGCCTTTTGTCTCTCTGATGATTCGAATGGATCTCAGATCGTCGGTACGACTCCACTCCCACCGCACACGGGAGGGGCGGGGAAGTACGACTGGTCTCCACCAATCCTAGTCGCCGTTTAGCCATGCGTCTCATGGCCACTCTGCAGACTCCACACGCGAGGTCCGGCCCTGGCAAGTCTCTCTCGACGGTGCTGCAAGTCTGCAGGTGCCCATGAGGCTGGCAGGAACTGTTCGTTAGCGCTGAGCCGAGAGAAGCCCTACCAATTTAACCCACCCCAGTCACGAACGGCGCACGTAATCAGCTGGGTTCAAATCAGCCAACACCAGCTCACAGAGCCAGGTCTGTGCTAGGGTGAGCGCTTCCACCAACTGACACACTCTCAAAGTGAATAACTTGACTTGTTTTAGGTGGGTTACTAGGTGCTACAGCACTTTGCGTTGCACAAAGAACTACACACAAAAAAGTAAAATTTGCTATCCAAAGTACATGCTGGGAGTACTAGACTGATACAAAAAAAAAAAAAAAAAACATCCCTGCCCATAAATAACGTTGAATTCCACACAAGCAGCGAGTTCACCTACCATGGACTGATCTTCATAAGCGGAATGGGAGCGCAGGTGAAGAAAACCGTAAGCAGGAGGAAGGACTTCCGCCCCCACACGTCTGACAGGGCACCAATCAGCGGAGCACTCAGAAAAGACAACAAACCCTACCAGGGAACGACATCAGCGTTTTAAATGCCAGAAAAGCAACACAGCTAAACAAAATGCTCTTCAACTAGCACACTGCCAAAAACTAAATAAGCCTGGACATTCAGAACATCTTGCCTTTACTCCCTGGATCAGACCATTCATCAGAAACGTGTGCTTTGGAAACGTCTCGTGCAAAACCTAAAGACAGGTGATTGAGAAAGCAGGAAATCAGCGTCATTGTAAAAAAAAAAAAAAAAAGACAACATTCTTCCCCTTTTCTGTGATCCACAGTGGCGTTGTAAGTTTTAGAAATAGTTAAATGAATATATATCGTTCAAAAATGGAGGTCTTTTGTAGCACAAATAAAAGAAGAGGTGAAGGGTAAATAAAAGTAGCATATCGTGCCCATTAAAAAAACTAAACTAAAAAGGATTGGCGTTTGAGACACCTGCTTTGCACCATGCAATGGATTTTCTTTTATCAAACTCGTGTTTCTAGACAGGGGAATCACAATGTATATGAATTGGGAACAGAAATCAAAATGATTTTCCCCCCTCAATGCTAACAAGGCCAAAAGACGTTAAACCTCCCCAAAAAAATCTATTTGAATATCCATTAAAAATATTATAAAATAAAATTATATCCCTGGAACTAGGGTACAGTAAGGACAAGTATCTATACACATGTTATAACACCCAAAAGTTTACTATGATTGCCTTACTTAACTACAATGTATTCTCTTGCAGGCACTTAACTACAGTGCACTGTAGCTTGGTCTCTGTATAGTACTTAGTGACCCCTGACCTATGGCACTTGGGACGTCGCTCTGGATAAGAGCTTTTGGTAAATGAGTAAGATGTAAATTTTAAATGTCTTAAATCTCTGTATGGCAGAATATTACGTCACAAAAGATGCAATGCCCTTTAAATTAAATAACTTCTTCGTTTCAGCAGTCAACCATATTTTATGCACACTGAGAACCGATTTGAATCATCGGTGTCCACTACGTTTGTGGATTAGCATACACAAAGAGAGGTAAAATAACCTTACCACCAAAGTGGGTGCTGTAAGTAGACCCCAGGCAAAGAATTCCAAAAAGATGACAATTACAGCATGATAAACACTTGGAGCTCCAAAACCTTGTGGCTGTAGAGAGGAAAAGAACATAGTAGTAAATGCATTTGTAAAAGGCGATTTATACCATCATTTATAGGAAATGCATATGATCTGGGGGGTAATAACACTTCATTATCAACGTTTTATTTCCCTTAAATGAAAAACAGGAAAAATCAATTAAGATTCTGCCAAAATATAGTCTTACGTTTACTCAAAGTAAGGAAAACACCTTAATAATAATTCCAACCAATCATAACAAGTGCCTATGCAAGCTGTAATATGACTAGGTAGCCCGTCATCCCAACTAATCTAAATTCCTTCCATCCTAAAGCTGATAAACAAGCTAGTTTATCAAATCCAACACAAAATCCAATTATATTCCGTGTGGTGAGTCTACCCTACAGTTTACTATATAAAGATTTGCAGATAACTTCCTCCTATTAAAGCCAATTTAGAAAACCTGTCAATAAAGCGTGTCAATGTATACAATTAACTATTAACTATAGTAATAATAAACAAGATAGCTAGGGACAAGTTCATACTGTAATCTTCGCATACAGGAGCCCAACGCAGACGTTGCAGGTAAAATTATTATAGAATGAAAAAAGCTTACGACAAAGCTAAAAAAAAAAACAAAAAAAAAACAGCAAGCTTGATGGCTAACGACGGCAACTGATTCAAACCTGGTGTATGGAGACGTTGATTAACTAGAACTAACAAGCTAGGTGTCAAATCTTTATCTTGCTGAATAAATACTAGCTTGAACAAAAAAATGCAACATTGCACAGGGCATTAACGATTTTTTTAGTACCATAGAGACACCTAGCTTTATACAAATAAATATAGGGAACCAATCAGTGACAAAGATAATTAGGCACCAACATAGTTACAATGTGTCAAAAGTCTAGACCTCTGCAAACTCACCGTTCCTCCATCCTTAATTATAATCTTTTTCGCTAGCAGAAGACTGCGATTCGCTCGTTTCTTCTTTTTACCCTGTGTCATATTACCATCCTAATTCTTAGTTAATTTGGAAGGCGCCTTTCGAAATGTAAGTAGTTCTAAAATCCCAACTGATTAAAACTAAGGTCATGGACCGAACTGAAAATGAATATAAAAGCAAAAATTGTCAAGTAATGTAGCATCTGTTTTTCTTTCTATTCACTTTACCGCCGCCATCTTAGCAAACCAAACCCCAACAGTCTCCGCTGACGTCATATCGCACGGTCCAGCCAGCTAGCTAGCTAAAAATCTGGGTACTGTGTTTTGCGCACGACGCCACAGTTAGCGGTTCTTTGGAAGCGACTACCTCTTTTTCGTTTGCGTATGAAAGACACCACGCGAACCTCCTACATGTGTGACAACCTAAGAAAAACTTAAATACCTAAGTCAGTTTAAGGGAGTTATGTGTTAATGTAAAGGATATGTCATAATCGAACCTGATATAAAAATAATTTGCTAACGGTATTGCAGTTCGAAGCACACAGGTATGGTGCACATCTAAAAATGTTACGATAAGTATTAAAATATGGAGAAGATGGGAGTCTGGTAACGTTTAGGGACTTTTGTACTAAATACAATCTATATTGTGGACGCAAACAATTTGAGCGTCTATTAAATGTCATTCCAATAAGTTTCATGAAATTACTAGAAAACACTTTTGTTAACTCGCTAGATAGATCAGGAGAACTCCGATCCCTTCTCTTTAATGGTATTGACTTCATGAAAATGCTCCCCAACAATATCTATATCGTAATGGTATTTTACAAGTTTATAATTAGCCAATTGTACAAAACTTGCGAATCCAATATATTAGTTTTCCAGTAGCTCCTAAAGCAAAGGAAACCCATTTATATAATGGTATATATCCATCAAGTGAGTTTTTAAGAAACCGGTTTAATTAAGACGGAATTTTTCATTAATGTAATGTTGATTCTGGGCAAATTCTTTATTCATAAATGTAAGTGTCTGAAGACAAAACCTTATTTTTCTGTGTTTAAAAGAGACTTTACGTCAAACTTATAAAAACATGGGTGAAAAACCTAAAAATATAAATATTTAGGTTAGCTGCACCCTTGCACAAACATTTTTTAATGAGGCGAGAAAAGTTTGAGCATTTTATGTATATATATAATCAGACTTTTCCTGCTTCCTGAAAAAATGTTTGTGTAAGGGTGCATTCTTTTATATAGAATTTCCACTAAGTTGAAGTTGCATATACGTTAAAGCTTTTGGTGTATCGGTAAAACAGCTCAGGCTGCAGAAACTTGGGGACAGAAGCAGGCCGTGCACTGGAGCTGTAAATGGCAGAATTGATTGGTGCTGTGGGGTGGAATACAGATGGTGGTAACCGTGGAAGATACTATGGGCTATCCAAAAATGTTATAAAGATCATAACTTTATTTGCTTGTACATTAATAACGACAATTGTTCCACAAGTGTACACTTCAACCCGAAACGTTTTTGAAATGTTGGCTACACTGAAAACACCAAGGAATGATTAATAAAGTGATTTTCTAAGTAAGCCGTTTCAAAAAATGTCCTTGTGGCACGCAGCTTGGACCTGATCACACACATGGGTGTAGTCTGGAGCGGTATATACAGAAGTATTATATATACACATATATATATATATATATACACACACACACACACTATATGGTATTGGGACACCTACCCGTTACACCTCCATAGGCATTAATATCGAGTTGGTCCCCCCTTTGCAACTATAACAGCTTCCACTCTTCTGGGAAGGCTTTCTACAAGATTTTGGA
>JAOVYW010021982.1:93433-106661 GCA_025775045.1 Hiodon tergisus | reverse complement strand
GACCTGGCAGCTTTGGTGTCTCCACCTCGGTGAAGGGACCTGGCAGCTTTGGTGTCTCCACCTCGGTGAAGGGACCTGGCAGCTTTGGTGTCTCCTCCGATTGACGTCCTTGCCTCAGACCATGGCATCCTGTTGATGGAGTGTGTGACGGGACACTGCCATATGTAACCTTGGATTCTGGTTCCTCTTGGATTCTGGTTCTTTCCATTTCTGCGGACTGCCTGTTTCCACCCTGGGATTGTTGTGGCATGCCCCAACTCCGTCCCACTGATATTTTCCATTACACCTCAGCACAAACCAAGGTCACTCAGTCAGCACTTAGGAGCCCCCTCCATTGAGTGGAAATCCAGTAAAACAGTTTATGCAAGGCCCTGATTTGGAAATTGTGTGATAACTGATGAGTGTTCCCATGCTTTACACATTCTCTCCACCCTCCGATTCGCAGGTCTGTGTTTGGAGAAGATGCCAGCAGCCTCCCCTTCCCTTTCAAACCGCAATGCAGACTCTGACCAAGAGATCATCACCTGCTACGAGAAGTCAGGGGACATTGCCCTGCTCTACCTTCAGGAAGTGGAAAAGGTAGCTCAATTTTGCACGTCCTGTTTCAGTTAAACAGGCTTTAATGTCTGCAATGTGACGGAGTCATACATGGGTATCCACCTTTAGTACATCCACAGAAGGGACATCCTTACTGCTGTTCACAAAATAATCTTTGTGCTTCAGTACTGTGACTTGTCAGTCCATATGTACATAGCAGATAATACACTCCTGCTATTTAGGTACGAAGATGCAACTAATAAATACAAGAAATTACCTCATGTTTAAATGTCCTTAGAAGTTTAGATGAACTAAGATCTTATATGGGATCTTATTGTATAAATGTTTAAAGCTGATGCATGTTAGCATGTCTCCACTCGGCTCTTGTGGGTTGAGGTACATGCTTCCCTAATATTTTACTCCATGGTTTGGAGGAGGGCAGAAGGACACAGCCTTGAATGGCTGAAAATAGGTGATAGATGGATGATTTTGTTTTCAGTATTCCATGAGGTAATATTTTTTATTTTCCATTGGAGTACAATTTAGTTGCTAAGAAGATGGTTTTATTCAAACCTTACAATATTTACATTCATCCATTTATACAGCTGGATATATACTGAAGCAATTCAGGTTGTGTACCTTGCTCAAGGATACAACAACTGGGGTGGTACAAGCTGCCTTTTGCTGCGGTGTAAGTGGCAGCGTAGGAGAGAAATACATGCTGCTCTCCTAGGGAAACGTTGATGACTGTCAACTTGTAAGTGAATGTTGTATACGTAATTAGTATTTTGTCTTACAAAATTAAAATGATCAAATAATTGTTACTTATTGGAGGACTTGTTGTGGTGACTTGAGTTTGGACACCTGTGAAACCCGTGTGCCTGTTCTTTTTTTTTTTTCATAAAAAGCATTTATTTTATTATTAGACTACACTACACTAGAATACGGTAATTTAGTGGATATCAAACAAAACAATGGATTAAAAAAATTTCTGCACCCACCAGTGCTGATTTATTTCCCATATGGTATTTATCAGAAAACCCTGAAGTCACGCTTTTAAGCACTAATATAATCAGGAGAATAGTTTTGTAAAAACTTTCCATCAGTGTGCAGTGCACTGTACAAAATAGTAAATTCATCCACTTCATAGTTCTGATTAGTCGAAAACTAGCAGTTCTACTAATGAGCCAGTCAATCATAATCCTGCATAAATACAACAGGATTATTATTTTTTTAGATTGAGGTTGTATTTTCTCATTTTTTAACCTTAAAACCATGGATTTGTCTATTTTATTTATTTATTTAATAATTTTGTGACAACATGCAAATGTCTACAGCACCTTCAGTCACTATTGTTTACCTTTATTAAAGGAGTGTTTTTCTTTTTGGGTGATATTGAGTGTCCTGAAACTGAACTGGTATCATATCGAAGTTCAAAATTCTGGTATCCTGACAACCCTAACTGTGTGTGTGTGTAAATGAGGTGTTGGGGGTTGAAATCTGGCCTGTCACCCCTGTCTGTCTGGATGGGCTCCAGGACTGGATCGATGCACCATCAACACCGGGGACTTGTTTCTGTTGTGACCTTGTTTGGCTGGTTCGACGCGTTTCTAATCGAGCAACTGGTGCTTGTCACCCCCTACTTTTAGTGGTTTAGCCCTTAGTAGCAGCTAAAATAAACATCCAACTGGTGTAACTCAAAATAAGCACGAAGAGAATATTGCCTTAACTCACACTAACCGACACTTCCCTCTACTGAGGAACAAACCAATAAATGATATGCCTATATAATATGTCCCATAATGCTATGCAGCCTTAGTGATGAATTCACATTCTACTCTCCTTCAACTCGACCCAATATCCATATCAGACACAGGGGCGTTGTGGGGGTTGGAGCTCTGGTGCTCCAGCTGAACCAGACAAAACTGCCTCTGCTTGCAGTATTCTATCAGAGAGCATTGTAAAAAGTGTTAGACAGTTAACTGTGGCAGTTTTATTCTCTTTCCTTCTCTGTCTTTTCAGTGATAGCTTGGGATGTTTGTGTCGGTGAAAGTACTGCTCTGGTTTTCAACCTGTGCGTGTGTGTTTGTGTGAAAGTGTTTGTTTTGTTGTTAGCTTTTATGTCTGTGCGTCTCAACACTTGTGCATTTTTTCTTATTGCTGCTTTACTCCACAGCTGCCTTCCTTTTCTTCACACATTAACACGCCATTTAAAAAAAAAAACAACTGGTGTGTATGCTGTTCTCTCGTGTTATTACCAAGCTCCCAAGGGCTTGCAAACCCAGTTCCCTTTTCAAACATTCCAACTAGCTGATATATCTCCTTTCTGTCGATTTCTGGGTTTGGTTCCAAGCCCACCACCTCCCTCCCTTGCGCCTTATTGCACCAATTTGATGCACCAATTATTGATGACCTGGCTTTTCTCTCTTTCGCGGTGAGCAATCAGGTGTGGAGGGAGCTGTTTACCTGAGGACAGAGTTGGCAGAGCGAACCTGGCAGGGTGTCACCAGAGCCTTGCGCCGTTCTGAGGTTCTGGGCCATTGTGTAGCTGGCACAGTAGTCTGAAGATCTTCCCAGTATCCTCTTATTCTGTTTCTTACTCACTCGCACACACCAGTGATGTGTGGTTAACCAAATATTTTGGTTCGTGGGTTAAAAAAAAACAAAAAAAACGTGTATTACATTTAAATAAATGAATGTGTAAGTTATTATTTTGCCAAAATAAATATTTATGTAATGGCCATTTATGGATAACCACAGTTCTGATCTATAAGATCAACTAAAAGTGGATTTTAAAATGCACATTAAAGAAGGACATTCAATTATTTTTATGTAATCTCATAAATTAGATTTGCAATGAACCTTCTAGTTATAACGTTTTCGTCTGATCACAGCAGATCATGAGAAAATATGAAACTGCTGCCTAATGTCTTTCAGTATAAGGAGCAATTTTCCTGTCTTACAGTAAAATTTGTGGAAATTCTGCTCATAGTGACAGTAGGCTACTGAGACACAGAGTAAAGAGCTCCAGATTCCTGCTGTTTGTCATCCCTCAGCCTCTTGACCTTTTATCCCTGGCTCTCGTGCTGCTTAGTGTCCCAGCTGCCTCAACCAGTTTGGCAGGTAGTTCTCTGGTCTCCATGAGTATTCCCACAGTGTAGTTCTGTGGGCAACTTGCCTCTCGTGGCCTTCCTTCTCATGCTCCATTTTCACCATTTTTTTGGATTAGTATGAAAGCAGCTTAACTTATCATGACCCAACCCTGATGGCTTCTCAGCCATATGTTTGTTTATTATTAAGATCTTTTCTAGGTCTGCATGTGCCAATTGCTTCATGGTTGTTCATTCAGTCTTGCTACGACGGCAGAAGTGCAAATGTCAAGTTATAAAAGAGCAACTCTGATAAGATAAATTGCCTGTTTTTCAGTTATCTGCCTGCCCAGCTTTTAGGATCATGTGCTAACAAGTTCTGAGAATGTTCTCTGCTGATGATGGCAACCTGGTATTGCACTGCGCTAGCAATGATGTGTTGGGGACAAAAGCCAAGAGGGAACTCGGTTGAGGGGGCAGCACAGCATTTTGTTTTTTCTCTAAAAGGGAGAGGGCTGCCGTCAACGCTACCCCTGTTTCTCCTCTCACAGGCCCTGAGCGTGGGAATCCAGAACCGCAGTCCGAAGCCTGGCCCGGTGGCCCAGGAGCAGGAGCTGGGCTACTTTCTGGAGACCGGTCTACAGAGGGCTCACGTGGTCCACTTCAAAAATGGGTAAGAATCAGCCCACTCAATGGCACATGGCAAAGCTGTGGCTGATAGCCACTGTGCACACCTCATCCTTCTCCTCATTGTTGATGGCAGATAGATGACTGCACAGGTGTGTCTATTGTGTCAGTCTGCCTAATTGGCACCTCGGACCACTAATTTTGGCAATTTACAGTCTGATTAGCAGTATTATGTCAAGTTGCTGATTTCTCAGATCACATTTCTGACCCTTGAACCTGATCTTGTGACTCTTGGGACTTTTCTTCTCGCTACATTGATGTCTGTCGATCTCGTCCACCGTTGCTGTGACGACAGAGAGTAGGTACCCTCCCATGATGTTCCCTCTGTAGGAGTAGCAATGTGTGTAGTATAGACTGCCCAGTGAAGATCCAGTTCCTCAGAGGCACCAACTATCGGGTAATCACCTTTCATTGAATCTTAACAAAAATAGCCCTGTGTAAAAAGAACTGGAATGAAGGGCGGTTGGTCCCGGCCCTGTGTTGGGATGTGGCAGTCCCCCAACTGAAACCTGGATCCACCTATGAATAGCAGAGTGTGGGTGGAGCCTTTGTATTCTGATGTAGTATTGAGTAGAAAATAAGTTGGTGTACTAGACACTGAATAAAGTTGCAGTGAATAAGTCGGTCTGGGTATTAGACATGTATCGTACATCTGCTTCTCTAGGTTAGTGACAGGGCTTTGAAACCCATCATTGACCATATAGTGTCCTTGGCTGGAGGAATAGTTCCTTTGGAATTTTTCCAGCCTCTCAATAGCTCTTTCACTCCAAGAGAACCTTCACCTGCTTTCAGATAGGCACCTAATACCCCCAGTCCTGGAGAGCACTAATCCAGTCTGTTTTATATGCTGCCCTAAATCACCTCTGTATGAGAGATTAGAGAGAATGACATAGGTGATTGAGTTGAGTTAGTGGTGTTTTAATGTGAACGTTTTGCTGTTCCCCGTTTCCCTCTTCTGTGCAACTACAAGTAGACTATATATATATATCTCAGTGATGGCTGGTGCTAAAACATTTTTGGGGGGGCGCAAACAAACTTTTTAAACAAACATTTAAAAGCACCAAATTAAATTACATTTAAAGAACTGAATTAAATGTAAATCAATCAATCAAATTATCATTTGGAATGTATATTTTGAAAACTCAAGGGAAAATACTTAATGCCAGTGGATCAAATTTAAGATGTTTTAATGCCAAAACCAAAATTTTTGCTAAATCAATTTAAAGACATTTTAATGGCCTGTTGTTACAACCCCAGGTGTAAAACAAGGGGTGTAGAGTTGTAACATTAGTCATTAAAGAAAAGACACATCTCAGGTGCGGCAATAGGCAGTGCATACAGTCTAGCTCATTCTGAACAATTTTCGAAGTTCCCTCAAGTTGCTCAAGGGAAGCAACAAAATCTTAAATCTGGGCTCTCACTCTCATCATGGCCACGCAAAACCATCTCAAAGGTGCCACAAAATTTCATACAGTCTATTCTAGACAGGATGTGTCTTTTTATTTTATTTTATTTTTTGTCACCTCTTCATTGTGCCATGTAATGCCAATCCTGTAGCCTTCATATAGCTGTTCAGCAATGCTAAGCTTCCCAAAGATGTAGCCTCATAGCATTGTCTAGATGGCTGCGGCTACTTTCATGCCGTTTGCATTTTTCAGAAAGCTGTTTTAAGTCTCGTCTCACACACACACACACACACACACGACCCCCGTCATGGTCCACAATGCTTCGGTGCCAGGACTTTGAAATAGCAAACAGGGAAAACAATAAAAGGCATTACTTACAGCACATCCAGCTAGCCAACTCCGTTTGTCATCACGAGAGCTGGAGAAACTCCGAGAGAAACTCCGAGAGCTGGTGTAAGCTCGTCCTCAATCACTTGACTGCTGCTGAATTTGTAAATTGGGGTTGTTCTGCTCCTTTATCTTTTTTTTTTTTTTTTGAATGCGTTGTGAAAGGGTTTTCTTTTAAAGAAAAAACATTTTCTTTCATTTGGAAGAAATGCTGCTCCCACCTGAAACTTGGCGGTTCTACTTTAACGGGGTTATAACAATCTCTTGCAGTACTGGTCAGCTAACAAGCTGCGGAGCGGGAAATAGAGCCGTTGAGAACGGTCCAATCACATGAGGTCAAAAATATAAAAACAATATTGTTTCACTATGATCAAAAGTGTGAGGGTCCGGGGCGCAGATAGCTGCTTCCCATTGAAAATCGGAAGCAACCAATTAGAGAGCAGCACCTGCTTGCCAAACGTTTAAGGGCCTACATACACACTCGTTTGGCCGGCGCCCTGCACACGGACATTTTTTTATAAATGCAAACATGACTACCAGGAGATTAGTACTACTAAATGATTTTATTTCATAATTATTTTACAATATATAATTCACTTTTTCTTATAATTAAGAAGCCGACTTCTCTGAATTACTTTAAGGGGGTGGCACCCCAGCGCCCCCTATTGACCAGCAGCCACTGAGACCAGCTGCCACTTTGAGTATTCACACATATACTTTAATATAATTATTTTATTCACCCCATTGAATGCTTTTTATTTGATAACATTAAGTAGCCATTAACCATGGGATTGATTGGATCTGAATTGAAGCGCAACACATGTCACTAAAGTAAAATCATAAATATACAGTACCAGTCAAAAGTTTAAACACACCTGCTCATTTATTTTTACTATTTTCTATATTGTTGAATAACAGTGAAGACATCAAAACAATTAAATAACACGTATAGAAATACACTAAGCGCAAACCAGATGGGATGGCGTATCACTGCAGAATGCTGTGGTAGCCATGCTGATTAAGTGTGCCTTGAATTCTAAATAAATCTCAGAGAGTGTCACCAGCAAAGCACCCCCACACCATCACACCTCCTCCATGTTTCATTGTGGGAACCACACTTGGAGAGATCATTTGTTCACCTACTCTGCGTCTCACAAAGACACGGCGGTTGGAACCCAAAATTGCAAATTTGGGCTCATCAGACCTAAGGACACCGGTCTAGTGTCTATTGCTCATGTCTCTTGGCCCAAGCAAGTCTCTTCTAATTGGTGTCCGTAAGTAGTGGTTTCTTTGCTGCAATTCGACCATGAAGGCCTGATACACGCAGTCTCCTCTGAGGTGCAGTTCATTCTAATGAACTTATCCGCTGCAGCAGAGGAAACTCTGGGTCTTTCCTGTGGCGGTCCTTTTGAGAGCCAGTTTCATCACAGTGCTTGATGGTTTTTGCGACTGCATTTGAAGGAACTTTCAAAGTTCTTGAAGTTTCTTGGATTGACTTTCATGTCATGTTCTTGCCATAATATGGACTTTTACCAAATAAGGCTTGGTACCTTCCTATAATCCTAACTACACCACTGATTTACTCAAACACATGAAGAAGGAAAGAAATTCCACAAATTAACTTTTTAAAAGGCACACCTGTTAATTGAAGTGCATTCCAGGTGGCTACCTAATGAAGCTGGTTTAGAGAATGCTAAGACTGCAAAGCTGTCATCAAGGCAAAGGGTGGCTACTTTGAAGAATCTCAAATATAAAATATATTTTTATTTGTATAACATTTTTTTTGGGGTTTCTACATGATTCCCCATGTGTTATTTCATAGATTTGATGTCTTCAATATTATTCTATAATGTCGAAAATAGTATTTAAAAAAAGCTCTGGAATGTTTAGGTGTGTCCAAACTTTTGATTGGTACTGGAAATGTTTTCACATTTCACATTTCACAGGGGAAAACGTTAAACATCACCTTTGTAGTAGCAACTACATTCATCATTTCCAAGCATGTTGTGAACTGCACATGTCAGTGCTGGTCTATGCTGTGGTGTCTGCAGCATTCACACCAGCATCTTGAAGCTATTCTTTCTTGGAATGGACGCAGCAGGAATAGAGCCTATGGAAAAGGTTTCAGCTCGCTGCTGAAGGGCCCCAACTGGCGGCTTTCACGCCATGGGCAGATAAATCGATTTTGTGAGCAAAACATTTTTTTGGTCTTGGATAAACACCTAGTTCCTTATTTCGTACCCATAACAACCGTGAGGTGCATAACTAGGTTTTCGTCATATATGCAACAGTTTGTTCTATTTTGCACTGATTGTACTCATACCACAGACAATTTGACATGGCTAGAAATGTAAAATGTAAAGTCTACACATAATTGGTACCGACCTTTCACATTCACATATATTTTGACATCATAAAAGATATGAAAAAGTCTATTTGAACAGCTAAACAGAGCCCTAAGAGGTGAGCGCACATTCAGAGATCAGCAGGTGAAAAGTGTCTTGTGTGTATTTCCCCGAAAAGACCACTTCAGTTTGGATTTTGCATGATCGTATAATGCTATGTCCAAAAGTTTCAACAATCGCTTGTGTAGCCTAATCGCCTGTAACATTTATTTTGTGTAACGTAAGAAGGTTGTGTGGGACAAACGACTTGTTGTTTCTAGCGTCTCTGTTGTTAATCAGTGATTAGATAAATGGCTTAATGCAATTCTTACAATCCACCTGTTCATACAGCTGGGTATTTACTGAAGC
Organism: Hiodon tergisus; assembly: GCA_025775045.1. Lineage (NCBI taxonomy): Eukaryota > Metazoa > Chordata > Actinopteri > Hiodontiformes > Hiodontidae > Hiodon > Hiodon tergisus. Next base: position 97,802 of record JAOVYW010021982.1, on the reverse strand, counting down.
AATTCCAGTGAAGAGGCCTAAAGCCCAATGGTACAACAGTAATGCTGCTTCTGAGATACAAGCCCACTGTTCACAACTGGTCGGAACATTACTACGCCACCTACCGGCCAATTGTTTGGTAATATGGACAAGTTTGCACATACCAAACAATGGCTTGTTGCTTGTTTTTAGCCTGTTTATTTTATCTTTTGCCATGCGCTTATTTGGCGTTGTCATATTTATCAGCCCGCCATAATTATCAGTTTGCAGACCCAAAGAAGTTTTGATTAGTTTTTGTCTGCAATACTATTCCAAGAGATAGTGTGTGGGTTTTATATTTTACCTGTTCCTCTGAGGCCAAAACTGGATCCGATTAGCTCCAGGTGTGTGTTGCCATAAAATATGGTTCCTTGAAGATTGGTCATTAAAAGTGTTTTTTAGCAGCCCGAATGTATCCATTGAATCGCTCTCTCAATCATATTGCCGAGACAGGAACTTGACTAGAGGCGTTGGCCGATTCCGGGAGATTCTCCGGGCCGTGGAAACCAGAACCACTCAGAACCTGCGAATGGTAAGCATTGTGTTCAACCTCTTGGCATTGGTCTGATAATTCCATGTGATTTCAGTTCCTGCAATCAGAACTCAAAAACAAGATCAATTTAAACATTTAATTGAGTAGGCAGAAAACAAACATGTACTGAACTTTGATTACAGATGGTCTTGGGTGTCAGTTGTCTCTCAGCAGACAATTGTCAAGCAGCTGTAAATATGTCACAGTGAATTATCTTGGGTGTCTCTTGGCATACAATTGGCAGGTAGCGGTAAACTTCCTGTGTTACATTGACTAATCTGGGGTGTCTCTGCAGACGATCATCAGGCAGCTGTAAATTTCCTGTGTCACGATGAATAATCTCTGGTGTCTCTCAGCAGACAATTGCCAGGCAGCTGTAAATTTCCTGTGATACAGTGAATAATCTGGAATGTCTCTTGGCAGATGATGCCCAAGCAGCTGTAAATTTCCTGTGATACAGTAAATAATCTGGGTTGTCTATCGGCAGACGATCGCCAGGCAGCTAGCGGAGATCCTACTGAGAGGGATGTGCGAACAGAGCTACTGGAGCCCCCTGGAAGAGCCCCCTCAGCACTCACCCCTCAACGACCCACTACGCCAGGGCCCACATGCCAAGGACTACAGCCTGAGCAGGAGGCCCCGTGTCTACTCTGGAGAGAAGTACGCTGGGGAACGGGACTCAGTGGGTGAACTGCACACGGAACGCCCTCTCCTTTAGCTGCCAAAGCGTTTCTATTTACAAGAGTCAATAGCACCAAGGTTGATCCACAGTGCCGTGGTAAATCAATTTAACGAGGAGCTTGTGACACATACAACCTGGCTGGGAGCTGTCCTCATTATTTGACTTATTTCCACATTGAGCACTGAGGGTATACTGCTGCTTGAATATATTACATACAGCAGTAAACTCAGCTATTCATTGCTTTTTGCTCAGCTAACTGACCCTCAGGCTTTTGTACCTTCTGTTCCGAGTGTTTAAGCATAAAAGAATAACTGGTGGTATTACAGTCAAGATAAACCGTGCCTTAATTAAGGTCAGTAATTGATTTCTGATGCTGGCTGTAAGCCATGAGTTAAAGGTACATTGTTGAGCACTCCAAGCTTTTGCTACCAATCAGACTAATGGCTTCTCTCTTTAATTGCAGCCTGTTCTGTCCTCAGGAAAACACAGAGGAGGCCCTTCTCCTGCTCCTCATTAGTGAATCAATGGTAAGATAGGCCCAGCGCCAGCTGAAAAACTCTGACGTTTAATCTTGGCAAAAAAAGGTAATCTTTGGCTGACATGACCTCCCCATTTCAGGAGAGGTTAACTTAAATATTGAACCCTGAATTCAGAAAGGGGTCTATAAACCATGCTAACATTATAAGGGTCTTTTTTGTGGGTGTTGATCTGAAGCCATCAGTTTTCAGCTTGGTTGAGTTTCACCCTGACTCTTTAAAACAGGATATCCGTTCATGGGAATTCTCTTATTAAAAGAACATGTGCATATTGCTCATTACAACAGTGTGTACTGCTGCTGTCTGAGAGCACATGTCAGCCCTCCCTCCTCTGTCTTGTTCCCAGGCCAATCGGGATGCGGTTCTGAGCAGGATTCCGGAACACAACAACGATCGCATTATCAGCCTACAGAGTGCGTCTGTTGTGTATGACCTGCTGACAATAGCGCTGGGTCGGCGAGGACAGTATGAGATGCTGTCTGAGGTAACAAACGTGTGAAAACCCACTAATCCTGCTGCTCCTCATGCTGGCGCGTATAGACAGGATGCAGTCATTGCATGATTGTTGCTACCTCTCATCAGCAGCTGGTTTACTCTTGGAAATACCAATTAAACAATTAAGAGGCCAGGTGGAAAAAACCCTGTGGACTATGGTGTTCGAGGACCTAGGTTACCTTCCTTCACTTTAAACTGAGAAAATGCCTGATTTTTAGCAATGTTTCTTGGATATCAGACAGTGTTTTACTTCCTTAAGGCAAGGTCCTAGTTTGGCAATATGCTGGTCCTCCTGTGTGCCATCTAAATATCAGTGGAAGTTAATTCAGTATGTAAAAATGACATCACCTATTGGTAGCATGTATAGGTTGAAGAGTAAAGAACCTAAGACCGAACACTGTGGGACACCATACCTTACTTCAGTTTAATCTGAAAGGTCGTCATTTATTTGCTCAAATTGTAATCTATCTGTTAGGTATGACTAGAACCAGGAGAAAGCCCATACTTTAATACCAACGGTGCTTTAAAGCCTATTCTAAGAGATTGGGGTGGTCAGTAGTGTCACTAACAAGACTAGTACTGACAGATAGTTGTTTATCAGAGGCTATGAGGATATCACCGTCTCTGTGCTATGGCCTGCATGGTAACCTGACTGTAGTGTCTCGTAAGTGTTATTAGAGTCTATAAAAGCAGTTGGCTTAAGAGATATTGGTCTGAAATTTTGGTATTTCAGTTCAGTTTGGAAACGCCAATGATTAGGAAGGCCAAATGACAGAAATGTACAGTGAGGAGATCTGTTGCTAGCTTTATCAGTACTAGGTCAAACAACTGGGTCATTTGTGAATGTCTTTAGGGGAAGAATACTACAAGATATCTTGTAGATATGTACTTAATACTAGATCCATGTACCTTCATATTTATGCTGGTCCAGGGGGGATAAACTTCCTAATGTTTTCCATTTTTCATGAAAAAAAGTTTATTGCATCATGGCTAGTGTGACATTGGGAATTTTTTTGGCGATCCATTGTTAATTTAGTAACAAATAAAATGGGAAAATTCACAAAGCTGAAGACCTGTCATCACCTTCATCCCTGCAACCCCCTTAGCAAAACGGCATTGTTGGAATTAGTCACAATTCAGAGCCAGCATTTTAATCCACGTGTCTTCAGGGTGGAACTTTCCACCCGTGAAATCTCTCCAGGAAGAGTACAGCTCATTGTAATTTTTACTAACAAAATAATACTGAAAATATTCAGTTGACTCAACTATTGTTTCTTGTTTGTGTGGCTTGCCCTGCAGTGTCTGGAGAGAGCCATGAAGTTTGCGTTTGAAGAGTTTCACCTGTGGTACCAGTTCGCTCTGTCCCTAATGGCAGCTGGGAAGGTAAGTTGCGTTTGTTCAGAGCCATTGCGTGTGCGTGTGTGTGTGCGTGTGTTGTTGACGCCCATGCTGTTGCTCTGTTTATGACAGGCAGCGCGTGCAGTCAAGGTACTAAAGGAGTGCATAAGATTGAAACCGGACGACCCCACTATCCCTCTGCTGGCCGTGAAGCTGTGCATCGGGACACTACACTGGGTGAGACCCTGCCTTCTCTCCGCCCCCTCCTTGCCTTCTTTCCACCCCCTCCTTAATTTCTGCCTTCTCTTTTCTCCCTCTTTCCATCTCTCACTAGAGCAGAGGGCTGTAAGATCTGCCTGTAAGATTGGTTCTTCGGTAACCACTCTGTGTGGTCATCTCCCCTCTTACAGTGTTATTACAGTCCATAGGGCTGTTCATTGGACCATCGCTCGCTCTATCATTAACATCACAATCTAGTTTTAGAGCCTGAAGCCATTACTCTTTTCTTTTAAAGGGTAGCATCCACTTGCAATGCCAAATTTCAGCATCCATGGGTGCTTTAAACAATTTTGAATTATTTATAAAATGAATTGTTCATCCAGAAATGGCTAACTAAGTATTTCATATCAGCTTGCTGGTACAAGCTCCAGGAAGCTCCAGAAAGGAAGTACAACCCACTCATCATCCAATCCACCCATCATCACACATCACTCAACACACCCATCATCACACATCACTCAACACACCCATCATCACCCATCGCCAAAC
>JAOVYW010021982.1:76778-93333 GCA_025775045.1 Hiodon tergisus | reverse complement strand
ACACCCATCATCACCCATCGCCAAACCCACCCATCATCACACATCACTCAACACACCCATCATCACCCATCGCCAAATCCACCCATCATCACACATCACTCAACACACCCATCATCACCCATCGCCAAATCTACCCATCATCACACATCACTCAAGACACCCATAATCACACATTCACCAACTCACCCATCATCACCCATCGCCCAATCTACCCAAAAATCACTCATCACCCAAAATACCCATCACCCATCACCACCCATCAGGCATCACCCAACCCTCCCATCACACAGTTGTTTGCATTTAACAGACAGGAACACTGCTAGCCTCAGGCTCCCAGGAAAATGAAAGCACTATCTTCAAGGACTTGAACCAAACCAAGCCAACTTAAGCCCAGCCTAACCCGGGTGGCACTCCGCCTGTTCTACTCGTGGACATCCGGCAGTTCCGTGATTCGTATTAAAACTTACAAATACAAATCCTAGGGCTCTGCTTATACCCAGACGAGCACCTTCAGCGAATGAGCCATAGAGTAGTGAGTGTCGCCTTCTTTCCTGGGGTTCTGACTTTCCATTCCGTGCCCCCCGTATACCCCTAACCTCTATACCCCAACCCTACGTGATTTATGATCCCAATGAGTCTGACAACAAGCACTTTTGTAGACCAGCTCAGAGAAGGAGAAGATTAAGGAGGCGCGTGTGCTGGTTATTCAGTTCATTAGCAGGGAGGCTGTTTCCCGACAGTAGTTTCTGTTAGCAGAGGTATGTTTTTCTCCTCCCCTGCTGTTCTTGAAAGCGTTATTGACCTTAGTTGACATTTCATGGCTATAGCTGAGTTTTCTCTCAATCTCTTTCTCCCTCCTTTTCTTTCTTCCTCTCAAATTCAAGTACATTTAAAAATGCTTATTGGCATGACCATAATAACAAATAGAATTGCCAAAGCAACAGACAGTATATATTTACACAAATAATTAATTTGCAAAATCCCCTGCCAACCATTGATTAAAATTGAGTGACAAAGGTGTCCATATTGGAAACTGCATCTAACTGCGTCATTGGTATGAATTTTCACCACTTTGTTGTAAACGGCAAACGATAACTATTACAGAAATTGATAATTATAATAAAATGCATTGATAATGATCATAATGGGCTCACTCTCTCCCTTCCTCTCTCTCTCTGTTCAGCTGGAAGAAGGCGAGCGTTTTGCCAAGATGGTTGTGGACATGGGGGAGAAGGCTTCAGAGTTCCGGGCCAAGGGCTATCTGGCGATCGGCCTGGTCTACAGCCTGCGAGCCACAGATGGTGAGTGGGCTTCTCCGCCATCACCTTTCCTCCTGGGTGCCAGAGGGCCGCTCAGTCACTGGCACTAATAAAGCCATTTAAAGCCTTAAGAGAATCTGCAGATTTAAAACCACAAGTTTTCTCACTCAGTAGTGGGCAGAATTCCCACTGAAAGAAAATACCGTGGCCATCGATGGCAGGCTGGGTCTACACAACTCTTTGTGTGGGTGGTGATGTATGTCACCTGACATCAGTCACACATGCCAAAATCTTTGCTTCTTGAATATTCATGAGTATAGATGAATATTGATCCCATTTCCAATGCTTAATTTCTCTCTCAATTCAGTTCAATTTCATTCTAATTTGCTTTATTGACATGACATAATTATACTGTGGTGCCAAAGCAGAGGGCATTATAATGACTATAAATTAATTGACTCTCTCTCACTCTCTCATGTCTCCAGCTTCACTGAGGGGGATGCAGGAGGAGTACCAGAAGAAAGCACTGTGGGCATTTCAGAGGCAAGCCTGATTTGTTCAGGGTGGGGGGCCCTCCTGCCTGCATCGTAACGGAGAAGGCTTTTGGGAAATGGGGGTGCTGATCAGTGGACTCCTCTGTATACAGTTTCATGCCACATTTTTACTGGTGTAGGCTAAACGAGCAACCAAAGAGGAAGTACAAACATTCTATTCAAAACGTTCCTATGTGTTGTGTTACACAGTTCCACAGTCTTTTCTTTGGTTACATTTTTCTGGTTAATTTGATTGAGTGCCATTTGACCACTGACTGTCCTGACACAAAAGCGTGGAGGGGACAGAATCATCTCTGTGGGTCCTTATTTAGTTTGGCTGGATTAAACATTCAGTCATTATTTAAACGTAATAATTTTATTGTATGTGTATCTCACACTTATATCCTCTTCAGGGCCCAGAGCCTGTCGCCAACAGACCACCTGGCGGCCTTCTACCTGGCTCTGCAACTTGCTGTGTCCCGACAGGTAACAGCCCTTGCTCCAACATATGTAACAACCACTCTGGCATTACAAGCCATTCCTGTGGTTTGAACTTGACTCCTCCTCGCCAGTCATCCTCTTGCAGCTGTACACCCCCCACCCACTTTATGAGTTGGCAGACACCTCTTGTTTGTGCAGTGGCCCCCTGTTGCTGTGTGTTAGCGGACGCCTCTTGTTTGTGCAGTGGCCCCCTGTTGCTGTATGTTTTGCAGGAGTTGTTAACAGAAGTTGTCCAGTCATGTAGGCAAACATACCCAACACCTGCTCAGCCAAGCTGGTGAATAATGTTGGCTGTGTTTTGGGTTGCCTAGGCTGTACCAAAAATTCCCCTCTGAACTGCATCTTGGAGCCCATTGGCCAGCATGCTAGGGGAAATAATACTGGGTTCCCCAGTTGAATCATCCTAACATAGCCTCTGCTCGCCTACTTCCTGTGCAGACCGAGAGCTGTCTTGATTAGAATTTGCAGAGACACAGAGGCTGTTTTTTTATTTCCTGCAACTCATGTGCAAAGTGACAGTTTCCATGGAAACAAAGACCAAATAATCAGGTCATTGGAACCTGAAAAGCAAGAAAACATTTTTTTAATAAATATTAAGGAAAAAATTTAAATACGGTGATATGTCATTAAAATTAAGTGATAGGGGTGCCTTTGCAGGGCAAACCACAGGTTACAATGCAGTGAATTCTGAGCTATAATAAGCAGGTGAAGTATTAGAAAGCAAAAAGATGTTTCTATGCATATTTATGCCACAGTCTTGACTTCTCAAATACCATCTTCTTTTTTATTTGTTTATTTCTGGGGCTGAATAAGGTCTGTATAGTTGTTTGAAATGGTATTTTTCAATAAATAGAATTTTTAGCTGTTTCTGGATTAGCTGTATTGGCTGCCCCCTATTCTGCTCCTCTGTTCTTGTTGGAATGTGACAAATATGTGATTAAACCTCATTCTGGATATATTGCACTATCAACATGTTTGCCACACTCGTCATAAATGCAAAGGCGTGGCTGTGAAGGCCCCCCTGTCTTGACATCTGATGCTGAACCACTGTAGATCCCAGAGGCGTTGGGCTACGTGCGGCAGGCCCTACAGCTCCAAGGGGATGATGTCCACTCCTTGCACTTGCTGGCGCTGCTGCTGTCTGCACAGAAGCACTACCACGACGCTCTCAACATAGTGGAGATGGCCCTCAGCGAGTACCCTGAGAACTTCATGTGAGTGTCTGCCATTTGATGGAGTGTGCCACTGCAGGGCACAAAGAGGATGTCCCTAGTCTCCAGTCCAAACTGTTCTGGGTACAGAGGAGTTCCCTAGTCTCCTGTTCACAAGTGGGAACGTTTAGCCTTGCTATCCGACTCGGTCTTTTATAGGCTGTTAAAATCCTATAAAGCCACACCCATCAGGCATTCTTTCTTTTTTTCCTTCAGACATATGGGGCTGAACTTTGCAGGACTTTTGTGAGCACCGATCAAAATTTAAAAGTAGGGTGTTTGTCGTCAGTGTGCCCAGCCTTCGTGGCGCCCTTTTTTCCTGCACTACAAATGGTCTGACCTGGCAATGATCCAAGGGCCGGTAGCGAGATACTCAAGGAAATGCCCTTGGGGGCACCGGTCAACGTTCCACGAGGAGCTGGAAGCCGCCATGGATGCCTCCAAAAACAGTTGGGGTGTGTGGAAGGTACAGGGATTAAAAGGTGTCGGTGAGGTTACCACATAAATATCTTCACTGAAGGCAGTATTTCTGAACCTTGCACTCCTTTTTGGAGGAGATCAAGGGGACTGACAGATTGTTAGAGTCTTACATCAACTAACCGTCAACCACCAAAGGTGGCATTAAGTCACTCATCTCCAGCGTCTGGTGAACAAAGCTCTGCTCTGATTAGACATTAATCTCCTCTCACTGCAGCAGTGACGACTACGACTGCAGACCCTTTGTCAAAAAGAGGGGTGGGCGGCACCGAATGGAGGTTCAACTCTCAAGTCATGAGGCTCATTTGGGGAAGGTTCAGGGCGACTCGGATGGATCTCTTTGCCTCCCAAGAGACGAGACACTACTCCTACTGGTTCTCCATAAAAATTGACACAGGGTGTTTGGAGAGAGATGCGTTGGCACATCATTGGGCCTTGTGCCTCCTCTGTGTTTCCACCAGTGGAACTACGAACTGCCCAAACGCTGCAACTTTCTCAGTCTGATGCCGGACAATGTGTGACACCACAATCTGAATGGCTCTGGCCAAGCCTTTATGTCTTTCTGAATGGGTAATTGACACCGTACATATTGCTGGGCAGCCTCCACTCCTTCCCAATATGGCCACACGGGGTGTTCCAACAGTTGTGCATTTATCCTATGGTGGTGATGTTGCAGTTTCTTCAGGGCCTGCTAAATGAGGGCAAGCCACCCTCCCGCTGAAGGTCTACTTGGAGACTATCTCCACTTGCCACGCCAAGGTCTCTCCCAGGGTATATTTTTTTGTGTCAGTGGCTAATGCCTCTGAGGAGGAACATTGTTCCCCACTTAAGGTTGAATGTTGTGGTGAAGGCCTTGAGGAAACTTCCCTTCGATCCATTGTGCTTGACGAACAGGAGGCTTTTATCTTTTAAAACAGCCTTTTTATTTCCATTCACTTCTGCTTAGAAGGTGACTTGCAGGGGTTATCAGTGTCCAGAGCTTGCTTGCTCTTTTAAAATTGAAGGTCTTAGGTTAACTTGTGGCCTATCCCAGCCATTCTGCCTAAGGCAGTTACATCTTTCCAAATGAACCAGTCAGCCTTCTGTCCCCTACTCTTCTGGTCTGACACAGAGTTCTGACTTCTCCTCCACGTGCTATGTCCAGTGAGAGCAATAGTGTGCTACGTAGAGAAAATGGTAAGCTTATGCCAGTCCAGTTTGTCTGGAATGGATCCCAGTCGCAGGTCCATTCAGATGCCAGTGGCTCACAGAGCCAGTTAAAATGGTATACAGTCTCAGTAGGCTTCCTCTGCCTAAGACTATCACTGGCTATTCCACGGGAGGGCAGGCTAGTTCTTGGGCGAGGGTCCATGGTGGGTTGATCGCCAAAATCTGCAACGCAGCAGTCTCCTGATTGAGCGGTGGGTACTAATGCCTGTGTATACATGTCGAATTTACATTGTAAATGTAATTTGTCATGCTCACCATGTTTGCAGCCATACGGCTGTCCTCACGACAGATGGGTTATACTCACCAATTAGTGATATTTTGTATTTGAAATGGAAAATAGTTATCTTTATCCAAAAAAATAACTGTCACTGACTTGCAGTGACTCAGTATTTAAGTTCCTTTACATGGCTTTTTAGGATTTTATGCCTCATAACCCCACATTTCTACCCTATATGTGTCGCTAAGCATTGCAAGGCAAGATATAAATGTTTTGGAACTAATCGGCATTGGGTCAACCCGGGCCTTATAATTATCAGAACCGTTTTTGTTGGGATACAGTTGGGTTTGGACTGAATCATCGTGCAAGTCTCTACTCCCAACCTCTTTTGAAAACCAACACCAAACAACAAAACTGTTAACTTTATCTCCAGCCCCCTTTTATCGATGTTAGAGCAGGGCAACAAGAAGTGTTTTATGTGGGAGATGGCTAATTAGTCGAGGATAAGCGTAAAAGCGTGTGCAAAAAAGTGTGCATACCCTCTCACACTGGTGAAAAATAATCTAGTAGGTCCTCTACTGAGAAAAATCTCTCTGCTGCCTCCCTCCTATTACCATCTTACCACATATTTACCTTTAACTGTAATGTTGTGGGAAAGGCCTGGTACAAGGCAACAGGGGTCAGGGGCCACCTCCCAGAACACCTCGCAGTTGGTTAATTTTTTTAAATAAAATCCCTCCCCCTTCAGAAAAACAGATTGTTTGTACACCAGCGTTGCCGTTCTCTGTTTAATTCTGCTGCACATTTCTGATACATTTGCACTCCCCTCCCCCGGGAGCCAGCTGCCTGAGGGGAGAGGCACAGGGTGGTGGTAGCCTTGTGAATGACACATAGATCAATTTGGTTTTTTTGTATTGAAGGAGAGAAACGAGATCTACAGGTGGTTTTTAAGGTCCGTCAGGGAAGTTAACAGAGCATAGCTATCACTTTGTTGTGTTCTCTTCTGACAACCTCTTTTTGACCCGGCGACTCAGAGGGTCGATGCCAGTCTTACGCTGAGTGAAAATCAGATGAAAGTCAGATGAAAATGAATCATATCAGAGCAGCTTAACTCTCGGTTTTTCAAAGCTTTTTCCCCGCTGTCGATAAGAAAGCTTGTGGTGCATTTAAGTCTTTTATTTACTGTGAGGCACATTGTCCGCAGGTGCCAGATTGCCGATTTGTCAATAGGGAACCTTAGAGAAACCACGAGGGAGGGGAAAAAGGGATAAACCATGAGGGGAAGGGGGAGGGGCAAAAGGGATAAACCATGAGGGGAAGGGGGAGGGGCAAAAGGGTTATACCATGAGGGTAAGAGGGAGGGGCAAAAGGGATAAACCATGTGGGGATAGGGGCAGGCTAATGAAACTTAGGAGCTATTGGAGTAAGTGTTTCTCCGTTTTCCCAGACTCCTATTCACCAAAGTGAAGTTGGAGACGCTCTGCAGGGGGCCCGAGGAGGCTCTGCTCACCTGCAAACACATGCTGCAGATCTGGAAGTCCTGCTACAACCTCACAAACCCCAGGTTGGTCAGTGCTCTGATCCCGCTCTCAGAGTGAAGTCAGTGCTGCAGACTGGGGAGCCCCAGTCATTCACAGGCTCTTAGCTAAACGCACAACTTCTGCTGTGGAAAACGTGTGTTTGTGCATATGTTCCTGTGTGTAGATACTTCAGTACACTCACACTTTCAATGCCAACATAACAATGTCTTCTCTGCTCTGGGTAGGGAAGTTCTGCTGGTGAACCCCATGCCTCTGCTGGGAAAGGTCTAATCTTCACAGCATTGTGAATTGCATTGATTGTCAATGTCTTAAGCTGCATTAATACTGAATCATAGAACACCACTCTCTGTTTTTCTCCCCACAAGCCCGCGCATAGGGCTTGTATTGGGTTTCACAAGAGTAGCACGTTTACCAAACTTGTAGGGAATTCTCCTGGGATACTCAGAGGCCAGTTAAGACTCCTCAGACGGTGAAAAGGAGGTGTTTGGGTAACATTTCCCTAGGCTTGTTTAAGCTGGACTTTATTTTATTAACAGTGGTCAACATCTGCTTGTAACGTCTATGCTGTGCTATGCTTATTTGAATGAAACACTGTGGGAGCTATGATCAAATTAAAATAGAAATTAAATAAAAATAATTAAAATATGATTTTGCCAAGTGGTAGTGTTGACCTTAACAAGTATATCCGCAGTGCAGTTTAATTGGGGTTTTTTTTTTTTTTTCCTCCCTTAGTTCCTTTTCTGTCCCAAGGCATTTTTGTGGCCTTGTGGCTCATCAAACAGAAAACATTGATACAATTTGCAGACATTGCACCAACATTGCACTCTCATGAATGTGTTTTGAACGGACTGTGACAGCTTCAATCTGAATGACTCTAAATCTTGAAACTAACCACATTTTCTTGTTCCTCTGCTCTCCTCTGGGGGGCGCCTTTTGCAGTGATTCAGGTCGAGGCAGCAGCTTACTGGACCGGGCCATCGCTGACAGGAGGCAACTCAACACCATGACCCTACCGGACTTCAGTGACCCTGAAACAGGTGGGACGCACTTTGGAATCAGGAGATTGAGAAGAATCAGCGGAGTTCAGTTCAGTGACTGCTCTTCTTCAGTGTTTTTTCCCCGGCACAGTCCCAGAAGTTACGCCTTGGCAGCTGGACTCACACTATGTTCTGGGAGCCACTCGTGGGCTCCCCAGAGAGACCCCGTCATACCCCAGAAGGAACCCAGTCACTCCCCCGCTCAGCTGTACTCAGTTCAAACTAGCCTAACAGACTTTCCTGACACGCGTCCCACATCCCTAATGCAATGGGCATCAGCCTGGTTGGCTGTAAACCGCTACCAGGTGCCTGTCTCCAACTGGCTGCTTAGTTTACTTTCGGGAAGCACAGAAATCCTGCACTGTTAGGCAGGGACCCATGGCTTCCCGAGGTATTAGAGGTCTAACAATGCAGCAGGTGGCTGGATTGATTTTGCTCGCGTCAGCGATGGTAATTCTCATTCTTTCACAATGGGCCATGTGCTGCAACAGCATAATGGTAGCCAGAGTAAGATCCCAAGACTGGCAGCACAGTTTGTCCCCGGAAATGTGAACATCGCAAGTTACAGCTTCAGTTTGTTTCTGTCACCCTCCCATCCCCATGTATGACTACAGATCTTTTCTGTTCCTTCCTTCTTCCTATGTTTGCCTTTACATGTTACCTGATTTTTTTTTCTGGGTTTGTTTTGTTTGTTTTGTTTTTTTCAGTCGTCCATGTTCATTTTGTCTCTAGCATCAGGGTCCTCATCCTCCCTTGCTGGGTCTGAGCCCTCACCCCTCTTTCTGGTGCCCTCTCTTCACCCCCCTCCCCATCCCAAACCCCACCCTGTTCCGAAGCCCAGCACCCACTCTTTCTGTGACCATGGTCCTGGACGCCGACCTTCGGCCACCAGTAATTCTCCCCTGTCTCTGTGCCTGTGGTGTGCTGTGTTAATCTCATCGCTGAGACTGTTTTCCCCCTTCTTCAAACTTTTGGCTTGGAAACTAAATTCACCCCTGTATTGTAAAACTCACAACCAGACAGGAGAGAAAAAAAACTCACACCTATAATGTTAAACTTGGCAGAAAACCCCTGTTCTTGGGTGTTACTCCCTGCTCAAAGAAATTCACGCTTCTGGTGATGTACTCACTAACTGCAGTTGCATACCACTTCTATACCCTGTTACAGCAGATCTTTAGGGTTGTACCAGTCAGCAGACACTTGAAGAGTTAAAAGGGATGTAGTTGCACATGTTAATGTTATATTATTATAAGTCTAGTCAACTCCCTGAAGGGTTAAAATGCTCATTAGTGTTACTAGTTTGCTCTGCTAGGTAACATTTGTGTTAAAAAAAAAAAGGTTCAGGATTAACAGATAATTTCCTTGTAATAGTGAAAATGTATTTTTAATAGAATTATTGCGTTTGTAATACTAGTAGGAATATAATTGTATATCCAAATTTGACCACTTAGCTTAACAGCAGTTTTTGTACAAATGTGGTTAGTGTAGCTTTATCCAACCAGTTTACTATGTAGTACATGCTTAAAAGCATAATAGTGAGAACTGGAAAACCTCGTATTTTCTCCTTGTACTTATGGTCCTTTGTTTTTTACTCATTGTGTTTTTCTTTCAATTTCTGTTTAGTTTATTTCAGTGATAAAAATTTTTATTAATTTGTTTGAATTTATTTCAAAGGCAACCCTCCAGATGCTTACTTTCATGGTTTTTACTCCATTTTTTCAGTTTGTAAGTAATTATTTACTTGGAGGCCTTAGGGTCTTAACTTTGTCCAGCTGCTGGACTCCGAAATCACATGGTCCTTCCTTCGCCACCGAATGTAAACGCTACCTGTCTATGTAGATGTAGCCGACAGCAGTGGGTTGAACTGAGGCTGCTACCGTCTAATCCTTTAGCATTTTCTGTTTGTATTATTTTCCATCCTTTGTTCCACGGCCTGTTGTACTGCACAATGAGAACTGAATGCACTGGACCAGCCAATCGCCTTCAATAATTAAAGAGGCAGTATCATTTCTCTCGGCCCTGCCACATAGCGTTAGCATTTCTGATCTGGCAATCTAATTAGCAGAAGAGTCCCCATCCCCACCCTGTTTCACAGTAGGTTCAGGCCAGCGGGTGATTAGGGTCGCGCAGATTTAAGTTCAGCGCAGTCGTAAAGCCATCTGATAAAGGCCATCCGTCAACAATAGCGGCTGATGGTGTCAGGGGTAGGTTTCAAGCTGGCCTCTCAGGTTTCATGTCTATTTTTGGTCCCTATGGTCTGACAGTAAGCGGATTCTTTTAGGTACAGAGGTACTCATTGGAAGTCAAGTGGTTTCACTTAGAGAAAACAAAGGAGACGCTCTTAATAGACCAAAGGAAACCAGTATTTCGGCTTTATACGGCAGCAGGCTGGCCTGGATGAATGCGTACTGTTTTTTTTTTTTTTAGGAGGCATCGCTTCGCTGTCACGCCATGTTTGCATGCACTATTTGTGGTCGCCCTCTAACTTTAAAACCATTGCACTGGGATGCATGTTTGGGGCTGTGCGAGTCAAAGTTGGTTGCTGGTTTTTTGTTATGTGCATGGGGGTTATCTCAGTCTCACCTGTCAACTGGGGGCATCTCCACGGATTTGATTATGATGTTTCACTGGACCCATGGAAACATCATCCTGCCACCCCATTTATCTATCCTAGTAATCCGTTTATTTTCATTGATTGGTTTGTAACTTTTGTTTTAGACAAAAAATGTGCTCATTCATTCTAATTTGTAATCGCTAACGTCAGATACCTATGTTTGGTCACCTGATGTGCTGAACACCAGCATTAACAACACTACAAAGCATACTCTGAGGTGGTGTTGCTTGTAATCTTTGCCCCATGTGAATCGCACACCTCATGACTGACAGAGATCAGACAGTAAAGACACTGTTCCCACAATACAGAAAAAGAAAATGAAGCGTCAGGATTCTGTCGCAACCAGATGGCAAATCCGGATGGCAAGAACTGAAATGCGAGGCACATGTGATTGGCCATTTTTAAGACCTAAACCAAGCTCCAAATTGTCCCTTAATGTCACCCTGTCAAGGGTGAGTTACCTTTGTCCGAGGTAAAACGTGCAGGTGTCACCTGTTCATCAGCTAATCATAAGTTGGTAGGTTTCTGTAAAGAAAAAGAAAGATTTCCAAAGTGGGGGATCTTAATGTGTGGAGAGTTGCTTTCAGTATTGAATGGGACACAGGGCATCGCCCCGTTGGATCTAAAGCTGGAATTGAGATGAACTTCTCTGCAAGGTTGGTGCAGAGAAACACTTATGCCCCCCCCGCCTTTAAATATTGAGCCCCCTTGCTGAAATGGAAAACCAATCAGTGTAAGAAAAAAAATTATTTTGCGAAAGAAACAGATTGAACAAAAATGATCCCCTCGTTGTTTCAGAACAGTAGACCTGAGTGCAGATTGGGGGGTGATGATCCTGGAATTAGAACTTCTGCTGGTGGTGGCATGGGCATGGGGAGGGAGTAATTCCAGAGAGGGTTATCTCATTCATCCCAGGACAAAAGCAACCAATGGGTAGCTTTTCCAGGGCCTAGGATTAGTGGTCCTTATGATTCTAAGAGACCCTTTTCCTAAAGCTTGTTGACTTCATCCTCTCCTCTGGTCTGACTTTATCCAAGAGATTGTTGGAGAGCTTTTTACCTGTAGTCACGGCCACCTTTTATGTCTCTGACCGTCTTTAAAGCTGAAGCTTATTTGGAGCCTAGAAATGAAAAATCCAGACCCTGTATGGAAACAGAAGAATTTATTAGCGTTGTATCCCCCACTATATAATAAGCAGCTTTTAAACAGTCAGTCATAGGCCGCCCTACTGCTGTCCTGATGGAGAAAGAGTTAACCTCAGAACTTTTGGCACTACCATCCTGTGAGGTAGTGCTGTTCACACTGATCTTGTCCATCCACCTGCAGGCTCAGTCCATGCCACGTCCATGGCTGCCTCACGGGTAGAGCAGGCCCTCTCGGAAGTGGCATCTTCTCTGCAGAGCAGTGCCCCAAAGCAAGGCCCGCTGCATCCCTGGATGACCCTGGCACAGATCTGGCTCCATGCAGGTGCAGTACTCATTCCAGCAAAATATATACAGGACCTGGATACTGTGCATCGTAAAAAATAATTAATTAATTAATTTAAAAAGGTCTATTGTGAGTGTTACAATTATTTATCTATTTATTTTTTACGTTGCACAGTATCCAGGTCCTAAATGAAGGTGAAGTGGTATTTATAATGTAATTATGTAATATGTAATTATGTGCTTCGTTGTATCTGCTGTTTTGTTGGCACCAAATTTATATTGTCTGAAAGGCTCTATTAATGTTATTGGTATGCAGTAAATAGTTTTTTAAAGCTCTGAGCTGGGGGACCTCCTGAGTGGCTCAGCACGTAATGTTGCTCGCCCGGGAGCAGATTCAAATACAAAGTATTAACCAATACTAATGGGTTATTTCCCATTAAGAATCCCAGAATTCTGAGCATTTATGCCAGATCTCTCAATAGTCCATCCAACTATAAGACAAGACAGTCTTATAGTTGGATGGACTCTTTCTTTGGTTTGTTTTACAACTGTCCTGAGTGGTCAAACTCTCTTGTGTCTTCCCACACATTGCGCAATGGCAGCCATGAGAACTGCACTTATTGCCTTGCGTAGGAGAACGCTGACCAGGCTTTACTGGACCCTTATTTTTGTTGGCACTGTTCAGATCAGGGCGATTGTCGACAGGTCCCGGCGCCGTTCTGTGTCCTTGGTTAGGGCAGACAATTGGAAAAAAAACATTTCAACTAGTTTCATGAAATCATGCGGATATTACATAAGTAAGTAAGGCCACAGAATTGGCAGTCGGTTTTGAGCTAGCTACTGTAGTTTAGAATATAGCTCTGTTTAAGTGCCTTATTTTGGGGTTACTTTTCTCCCAACACCTCTCGCTGTTCTGTATAGGACCCGATGGCACCGGTTGGTAGGAAGCGTTCCATTCAAGTCTGAGCTTGGAAAAGGAATCCCATTCATTTCAATGTAGTTTGTAGTTAGTATCCTAGTACTCTTCAACCTCAAATATAAAAAATATATATATTACAAATGTCACATATAATAGCTTTTTGGATAATTACTTACAATTAAAGTGAATCTTTAATTTAAGATTAGTTTGATCTGGGTGCCTCCTTGCCCTCAAAAAAAATGTAACGCATCCAAGAGTTTATATTGAATTTAAACAATTATCTTCGATATCATTTCACCCTCATTTTTGGCTATTTCAAGGCACAACTGTTACTAAGTTGCGAGTGTATTCGTTTTATGCTAGCTGTTAGTTACTAAGAAAAGAAAAGAAAGGTTATTTTTCTCATGCCACTTGGTGTAATAGAACACTGCTGCTCAGAACACACTCTGTGAACGTTCCATTCAATCCGTTTGCTATTGTCTCGCGCTAGAATTCCAGCGATTTCAGCAGTTTGTTGATAGCGTTCTAATGTCTGCCTTACCTTGGTGTCCCCGGCTTCTATCGAACCACCTGTAGGCCAGGGCCAGCTTTCATTATCCTGTGAGCATTCTATCGCAACACAGTTCCACAGAACACTCCAGTGGATGCTTCCTTGGAACACTTGCGGGAACACAGCAGACCAGGCTATTGCAGTGAGCACCCTGCAAGAGGTTCGTCAGAATGGGGGGAAGGCAAGCATGGTTAGCGAGAGTTTCTTTACTCTCAACCCCCTGTCTCCTGCATCTTCTCTTATTCTTCCCCTTCATAGAGGTGTCCGAATCTGTACTTGCCTTACTTGCCTTCTCTGCGCTCATGCTGCTTATGCAGAGAGCTGCAGAACTTCAGCCTTTTTCATGCACGGCAGGTCCCCTCCGTAGGAAGCTCCTCCGTCCATCCTGCAGACCATTTGGCAGCATCCAGCCATGACCCTAGCTATGCCACAGTTTATGTATTTTATAGATTTCATTTCGTGGATTATTCGTTATTCGTCGTTATTCCACGGTAAACTGTTCCAGCGCTGGCTTTGCCCGCAAACCTCTTTTTGCTCTTACAAAATGCCACATGGCCTAACAAGCAGTGTAGAATTAGAGTTTCCTTACAAAGGCTTACTCAGCTCGTGCTTTATTGGCTGTTTAGGAATCTACAGCACAGTGTTGGAATAGCTAACCTCAGTTGACAGTGGGTTCCATCCTGAAGGAGCTTCAGCTCGGTCATTTTACGGGCAGAAATGTGGGTGCTCTGTTGGCTGGCCGCCATCAGCTCTCTGGCCAGGTTATCAGATGCCAACAAGTCAGCCCTTCTTAAACTCAACAAGCTATGTCCTCACAGTGAATAACCTTTTGGTGAGGGAGAGGTGAGGGATTTGGGATCTAGGGCCATCACCAATTTAGCATCTAAGGAATTGCGAAAACAAAGGCCCTCTTTGTCTTGCACTATACTGCAGCGGCTCCCCCAGGAGTAATCTTAAGAACGCCCCTTGACATTCGATTTTTTCCAGACTAGAGAACATGCTCTCAGGATTGCCTTGTGGACTTCCGCCCGCTTCCTCTATCTCCTAAGAAAACGCAGTGCACCCAAGTGCAAAGTAGGTGATCTGCAGACTCGCTCCTAGAGTATGGTTCAGATGCAGGTGTCAGATTCCCTGGTTAACTGCTCATATGAGTCAGTGTTGCTCAATATGCATGGTTCCACCCCCTGACATGAATGAAGGGTACTTCCTGGTGCCCAAACGGGATAGAGGCCTCAGACCGATACTGGACTTTCGGAGGGTCAACCTTTATCAGAGTTGCCACATAAACCTCACTGGTTCTCTATAAAAACAGACTTGAGGTGTCTGTGGATAGATGTTTGACTCAGTGGCAATCATGTATCCTCTATGCATCACCAGATTTTATGGAAATAAATGGAGGATGAGCTTCTGATTTAATCAATCAATTAATTTATTTTTATAAAACGCTTTTCACATGTTTCCATGTCAAAAAGACAAATACAATATGTCCCAGGCCTGACCCCCAAAAGCATGCCAGTGGCAAGGAAAAACTCCCTAGGCTGGCTCTAAGAAACCTTGAGGAACCCGGCTTAATGGTGGAGCCTGTCCTCCGCTGGCCGGCACTAGGAGCTGAATTATACAATCTAATATCCAATGCAGGATTCTGCATTGGAAATAACCCAGTACTGATAGTTAATATTTCCATTTCAGGGAACCACTGTTATAATAATAACCCTACGTTTCTCTGCCGCAATCCTTGTTCATGCATTGTTGAGATTTGTAATGCAATAAAAAGTTGTTCTCAAAGCTCCTTTGGACTTACTTGAAAATGAATTTAAATGCTCCCTGATTAACCCCATTCCCAGATATTGTTCAGATCTTTCTGTTCAGAAATCAAAGGGTGCACTAAAGAGCGAGATGAGAGAGAAGATTTAGACATGGACCCAGTATTGCTTATCCGTTTCTATTTGCTGCTGAAGTCAGGTGTCGGGCCAGAATTGCAGGGCTTGCAGTTGTTGGTTGGCTTTGGGCACGGGTATGTATGACCTCTCCTCCCCTTTTATTGCAGCGGAGGTGTACGTGGGGATGGGCAAGCCCGCTGAAGCAACGGCCTGTACGCAGGAAGCAGCCAACCTCTTCCCCATGTCACACAACGTGCTCTTCATGAGGGGCCAGGTGGCTGAGCTGCGGGGCAACATAGACGAAGCCAAGCGCTGGTACGAGGAGGCCCTCTCCATTAGCCCCACCCACGTCAAGACCATGCAGAGACTGGTGAGTGTCGTCAGCAAAGAAATACTTTAAATTTGATGCAACAAGGAGCAGAGCCACAGACTGAACGACATTCAGTCTGTGGCTCCGCTCCGTATTACTGCATTATTATTAGTGGGTCAGCGGTCACAATTCTTCATTAGCGCTAAGGAAGTTCGGTTGGAATTGTCCTGTCGCTGGTGCCCTCCAAGCCATTGGTCTAGGACTTGTAATTCCCGTCCACCTACCCGAATGGGGCCTTGTTAAGAGTTGAGAGGAAGCGCTCCCAGCCACACTCTCAAGCATAAGCTCTCTGCTCTGGTAATTAGGGCATTGAGTTTGGCGATTCAGAAAGTAAATTGAGATTTTCCAGGCGAGCGAAGGACCGCTAATTAAAGGACTGGCTATTGTATTTATTGAAGTACTGCTTCCTAGGCAGACAGAGCTATAATTACTTCAGGCAATTTCTCTCAGGCAAAGACATCCTACCCAATTATGCAGTTGGGTCCTCCATCCTGTGCCTCACTATGTTTGTTCTCTGTTGGAATAAACTGAGTAAACTGATTTATTGTTGTAGTGTTGCTACACACTAGACCTGTGTTCAACTTAGGCCCCTTTGGGACACAGAATTTTGCTGGGTAAATGTGGTGGGGGTAAGAAATCAGGACTGCCGTGTTGGCATGGTCTGACATGTGTGACTGAAATCCTACTGACCCAGCATCACAGTGGCTGGCTCCTAGGCCCCAATTCAACACAATGGTAAACAGAAACTAGACACGCAGACCTCTTTCTCCAGTTACGTAATATCCGTTGATTCGAAAGGAACATTCCATT
>JAOVYW010021982.1:50378-68076 GCA_025775045.1 Hiodon tergisus | reverse complement strand
AACCAACAAATGACTGTACATAATGCAAATTTTTGTACCTTCAATTAGGTATGTTGTGTAAAAAATCCCAAAAAATTCAAATGAATTCCAAGTTGTGGGTGGTAAATACTTGTACTTGCACTGTATTATATAGGCCAACACTATTTACAATACTGAGAGTTTTAAGCTCCATACAGGAAAAGGTGTGTCAGGTATCTATCAGCATTATCTATTACATCCATGCCGCTTTTATCATTGAGAACATATATCTCAATTTGTATGTTGCAATTGTCTTGCATTTCCAAGGACTTAAGTTTCGAATTGACTATATATACACAATATATGTACTATATATGCTTTTCTGTGTGTAACACCTAAACGTAACCCTATCAAAGATGTTTATATGTTCTCATAAAATATCATCCACTGTGTGGGAAGATTGTGATTGTATGTACAATACATGTTTTTTTTTACACCTGTGAAAAAATATTATTAAAATAAAATATTATTACCCTTTTGTTATGAGTACAGTATTGAAACGTCTTTCATTTATTTAAAAAAAATTAAAAATCATAATTGTTCTATGCTGGACAAACCCTGAATTCAGCTACACCTGAATTATGAGTGTGACACAGCAGAACGGCAAAGATGAAGGTGACCCCTCCCACTTCTCTGACACTCACAGGAAACGTGACACCGGTGCTTCTGCGTGACTAAGTATGCAGCAACAGTTGCTTAGTGACACGGCGAGTCCGTGCTCATGCACACTGAACAAACTGCAGTTTTGGGTATGGCCCTTTATTTGATAAAGAGTTATGGAATAAAAATTGACTGCAAATCTATCACACACCTGCGAATCCCGATATAACTAAGGGACACAAATATAAAACTGCATCTTAGATCTGCCCTGTTACACTGTTGCAAACTTATCTATAGTTTGACTTGCGTGTTTTAGTGTCAATTGAAACCATATTTTTTTTGACATTGCTGTTATTCGGATTTGTCTTATTCGTTAAAAATCTTTTTATTGTCGTTTTGTCGAAATGCTGTTAGATTATGTGTGTGGAACTAAATAATGGAAATAACCGTGTCAAGTGGCAGCAGACTCCAGATTTGTGATGAACCAACGTCAACGAAGAAGACATCTAATATCACATTCATTTATATATTTGATTTGAGAGAGAGAGAAAAAAAATCAAAGTAATTGGCATTCACCATTGTTTATTCCATATTTAATATAAATCAGACTATGCTTTTGATTTTCAATATAATATTGTAAATAATAAAACAAATGAAAATTCCATGGACAAAAATGATGGTACCCTCAACCAAATATTTAGTTGCAAAACCTTTAGAGGCAATCACTGCAATCAAACGTTTTCTGTAGCTCTCAATGAGACTTCTGCAACTGTTAACAGGTAGTTTGGCCAAATCTTCCTGAGCAAACTGCTCCTGCTGTCTCAGGTCTGATGGGTGCCTAACACATTATCATGATGAAACTGTGTGAAGTTATATCCAATTTTATGTAAGCTAGTTGGATAGAAAACGGAATATTGTCGCTCTGTGTGTAATAGCATAGCAAGCAACATAGGCTAACAAACATGAGTGTTACATAGTCCATTTCATTACATGTATAATATAATACTCATAAAGAGATGACATGGCTGCATACCTTTTTCTTTTGCGGGTTTCTCCTCTACTTCTTTTCTCTTCTGGGCACCTGATGGCTTAGACCTTCTTATTCATTTCTGTTGATTTGGCACTCGAGCATCAATATATTACCCATCCTCCAAGACTAAACCAATTAACCTGGTGCTGTGCAGACTG
This sequence comes from Hiodon tergisus, assembly GCA_025775045.1. Lineage (NCBI taxonomy): Eukaryota > Metazoa > Chordata > Actinopteri > Hiodontiformes > Hiodontidae > Hiodon > Hiodon tergisus. Next base: position 66,270 of record JAOVYW010021982.1, on the reverse strand, counting down.
GTTTTAGATTATTCTTAACGATTTCGCACAATCCAGAAAAAAATGCAACACTATGTCTGTGAAACTATATATTCAAAATATTATGAATTAATTGTGTTTTTTTTTTTTTTGGTAGCATTTCGTAGTGTGACTGATTTTACTAATTGCGTTAGTACTGTACAAAGTTAGAGGTGCGCTAATTAGATAGATTCTGCCGCCCCCTCCCCATCTCGTACTTCTGAGTGGGAGACCTTCCCAGGCAATAGCTTGCCTAGCTCACAAAGTACAATCACCCACTCCGACGAGGTTAGTTGACCCACAGTCCCACACGTTAACATGATATCATTGACGTGACCTGCAAATGAGCGATAGAAAACCGATCGCGCAAATGTCATATTCCGTATTTTTCTTGTCCGGACGCCCCGTGCCGCCCCCGCATTGCCCTTGTGGCCTATACCTAAATCCGCCGCTGCTTCAGGGCAATATATAGATTGCTAGCCAGTTGGTCACGAGTATCACAAGAAATAAGAAGATGGGTCCGTCACCTACGTAGAAATCGCTTTAAAGCCTCGTCTGTATCAACTTATTGCCCAATTTTGCAAATATTCTGTTGACCAGAAAGACTGGGGCAAAAGCCTTGGACTGGTCCTCCTCCTGAGAATTCTATAAATCAAAAGTGAAACCGAAGTAAAATGAGCATTAACAGTCTTCCTGTCTTTAATCAAAACAAAACCCTAAGGTGTCCAAGCTAAATAACGAATAAATCAAAAAATGAATGGGGTGTTACCCCATACCTGAGTGCCCGGATCCAAATTATGTCCTTCATTTACAACTGGCATGCAGAACCCTATATTCCAGTTGTAGTCTGGGCAATGTATTTTGGGAAGAGCTCCCTAATATGTCACTAAATAATTAATAATTAATGATGATTGGACCTCTTCACCCTTGCCAGACAGACAGGTAAGTGAGGACACCTGTTTCTATCAGTGGAGATTAGTGACAGCTGTGACAGGTCTTCGTCAGCATTCAATTCTTTATTAGGCTAACCCTAGGAACTCACAGGCCAACTGGGTAATTTGGAGTAGTGGCATTTTCAGTAATTGTTCTCTGTTTTCCTAAAGACGTAGTGTGCGGAGTGAGGGTCTGTCAAAGATTCACTGTGTTGCCTTGTGGGGCAGAAGGTCCTTAAAATTGCCTGGTTGAGTAAACTGCCATTCTATCTGATTAGTCCGCTCCGCTGTATCTTGACTGTTGCCTTTGTGCCAGAATGTTTTATCCATGAAAAAAAAAAAAAAAAAAAAAATCAAGAACAGCCTCCACTGTCAAATCGAGTCAGAGCAACAACACACACACACACACACACACACACACACACAACTGGCCCTTTGTGGTGAAGGACTCCTTACTAAATATGTGCCTCATAGTGGGATAATTACAGTGCTAGGCACAAGTCACACAACTGCAACCTATTAGCTCAATGGGAGAGATTTCACATTAGGTTAATCCCGCAGATTCAGACATTGGTGTGAATTGCTACTCCCTGACCTCGGCACTGTGGGCTGTTTAATCCAGTGGACTGAGACATTGACAAGAAATTTGGATTCAAGTAACAGTTTTGAAGGCATTCTCTGACAGGCAGGTGATCCTCAAGCTGGAGACTTATAAAGGGTTAAGGGTCTGTGTCCTCATGATGGGAGCCCCTAGTGCATCTCTATCCCATTACCCATGGGTGACCTTTCCCCCCAACAGCTGCAATCGGGTATCTAATAAACCCCTCTGGCACACTCTTGGGTCGGGTCAGAATAGCAGGGGCCAGGGTTTCTGCTAGCCGTTGGGTATCAGAAGGAGGGGATGCCTCTCTTCAAGCCCTTTTAACAATGAGATAATGCAGGACTCTCCTCGCTGCATGTATGTGTTGTGGCACACTTACCAACCTTGCATGTGGTGTGTTTATCATTCCAGTATAACCTTTCATTTTCTTGAGTTTCAAATCCTTCACGCGATGCCACCGCAATCACTGGGTAAATAACTTGGCACCAGTTTCATTGTTTACAGCATTTCGGTTTATTTAATGACTTCAGCTCTACTTTAACAGGCCCTATTGAAATTATATTGTGATACTTACAGCAGTTGTCTTCCTTCGGTTTACCAGTTTGTAAGCTTCAAGCATCTAAGGGAATATGATTTGACCTGACCAATACACTCATAACACTTAACTGTTACAGAAATGTTTTAAGGATGATGCCTTCTAGCCAGGAATTGTGCCCTTACTCTTAAAGCTACATACTTCCTGTCAGTTTGTTTTCAGGGGACGAAATAAACAAAGGCTGGGCCACGATGTAATACGTCTATGTCAATTAATTAATAAAGCTGTTGCTTTTACCTCTTCCTCCAATTGAAAACTATGTACAGCCCAACACCCCTATGTAAAGTCTCTAGACAGCTAGTAACTGGGAAGCCCATCCCCTCCCAATTTTACACTGCTGGACAGAAGTGAGTATGTTTTCTGGGGACACATGGCAGGCTGGAACTGAACTGGTCTTTGTGGGTTTACATGTGCACACTGCCTCCACGTTCATTTATATGACACCACTTCTCTCCCTTTGCCACCACAGTGGTATACTGCTGGTTTGCATGTCCAATTTAGATCTCTTAGATTCTCTTTGGGTAGAATGAGACAGCAGGTTGATATGTAATTTACTTACACATTTAATACTTGGTCACCAGAATTACCACAAGATAAACAAATCACCTGATTGTTCTACATTAGCCTCTCTGTATGAGGGAGATTTGAACCCACATACTATCTGAAATTTTCATCAACGCCTTGTAAGGGGCTATCCTTCCTTGCCAGGGTCTATTTTTCAGTAGGGCCTGGCCTCGTCCATTTATTCCTTTCCATGAGGTCTGGGGCCAGCGCCAAACACAGTTCCTCCCTGAATAAACAATGTACAGCACAACCCTAGAGAAAATCACAAGCCATCTGAACTCTGGGCAACTTGCAGGCCCACAGCTTGGGCAGAGCCTGAGTACGCTGCAGGGTCTGCCAGGGTTAACTGAGACTGTATAGTGAGTTGGACCAATCCAAACGGACCTACTTGCATTGTTCCAGGATCACTGAAAGCCGCAATGAGCCGCCACCTCCTCCCCTCTCAAGGGGAGATATCTAATTGTGGAAAGTTGAGAACTACACTTACCCTCTTCCTCTTTACAGACTGTCTGGCAAGGTTACTCACATTCATTACAAATTAAATACGTCCTTACAGTATATGTGGACTGGACTGATACCCTTTCAACACATCCACCATATTCCCAAGGTCGTGTTGGTAAAAGATTCACGTTCAATTATTCAAACATTTGACACACCAGGGGCACTAGACACCAAGGGACAGCTAGGGTGGATAAGGCCTGTTATGCTTGCCTATCTGACGGAATAACTAATCTCCCTGTAGATCTGCACCCTAAGTCATTCCAACCCCCTCCTACACGCCAATGGCATGCTCCCACTGGCCCAATCAGGGTCTATGCACAGTTTTGTAATGTATATCTGGATATCCTTGTACTTGTACTGAGGTTGTTGATCTTATAAACGCAGTGGGAACTGTCAATTTAAAACTGACTAATTAAAATATAAAAAAGGCTACTGCTAGCTACATGTGACACCAGCCCCCATCTTTTTTTGTGGATCAGAGCTGTTTGAAGACTAGATTTCTGTTGCTGATAACATGGCCACTTCCTCCTCAAATGACCAAGCAAATTCTCACTTCAGTGGACAGAAACTGTTTCCAACCCTGGTCCTGGAGTCCCACTACATTTACTGTTTTTTTTAAATATCAATTTCATTTTTTGTTGTAAAAAACAAGCCAAAACATAGTCACAAAAAACTAAGCATAAAATAGTGAGGCCCGTTTCCAATGAACAACAGTCAAATCAAACCATTAGGTTGATGCAAAACCCAGCATACACTAGTGGGTCACAGGACCACGATTTTAGAACCACTGGTGTATTCAACTGAAATAAGAAGAAAGTTAACAAGGTCTGCATCACCAGGGAGAGAAATCAATGGTGAGGTTTTAACTGAAGGCCCACATATGGAGCTGTTTTCCCCCTCAGAACTCCCACATGTCTTTCCAAATTTGTCATCCCAGTTCCAGCATGTTGCCGTTGCTCGGCAACCCACAGAATCTCCAAAGATGGACATTCTTGACAACCACTCGGAAAGGTTCATTGCCGGAATTATAGATATTAAATAACTCCCAAAAGAGACAATAACCACTGTGGCAATATCATGCCTCTGGTTTTACATGTCATATATCCATTGTATCCATCATATACACAACAAACAAAAAATGCATAACAAATGAATCACCTACTCAGTTCATGGTCTTTTATTGGAAAAAAATAAAAGACTAGCATGTACAACTTGGAATGAACGTAAACTGAATTCAGATGAACAACCTTGAAAACATTTGTGCTGAAACCCTAATGCAAAGTAGATATACAACAGATGCACTTGTGTCAGAAGATAAAAACGTGAATGTCAACTATGCTCCCTTGCCAAAAAAAAGAAGAAATTCATTCATAAATAAGACTTTCCTTTCAGTGAAAGGTCACATTGGACATGCCCAAAACCCACCTACCTACCCTCCCTAGTATAACAATCAACCAGGAAGGGCTACTCACCAATTCCCATATGTCCAAAACATTCTAAAATGGGTTTTCTTAATGTTCACTTTTTGAGGGACAAGAAGCCAGAGTTCTCGTCTCCAGCTACAAACTGCAATACACCAACATGACACTTCAGCGCAATCCGCCAGGTTTACCCATCTGCCAGAGCGCTCCAGCCTCAAGCTGCATGCATGAACAACAGAAGAAGAAAATGGCCAGCCCAGGCATTATCGCAAGCAAACGAAACCGCCAAGTAGTTCGTCAAGTGCTTTCCTTGGTTTCACGGTAGTATATGTACTTCATCCTTTTAGAATGGATACTAAACTGGTCTTGGGGGACAGGACACTAACCATTACATGCAGATATTTTTGCTTTTTTACTCCGCAAGTTGAGCGGAAGGATTTTCTCAACATTCAATTATGTTTTCTATACAGAAACAGTATGAATAAATGAACTTTTTGCAAGAGGTAAGTAAAACATTTGACTGATTTTTTTTTCTTCTAAGAGGGGTTAGAGGTCAGAAATGCTTCATTTTGCAGTCATCATTTGTACAAATTCTGCAGAAAGGAAAAACAAGACATGAATTAGGAGAGACATCAGATGAGTACTCTTGTTACAGTGGTCAATTAAAAAGTCAGGTTAAAAAAAATATATATCATCCCATTCAAGGACATACAGTTTTTTTTTTCATAATTATTTTTAAAAACTGAATCATAAAACAAAACCCTGTGTTCATTTTTAACACACTGTATAAGCAGGCTTCTCAGCACTGAAATAGGGCCTCACTACATAAGCTGCTTCAGGGACGATATGGTGTGTTCACAGTGAGATCACAACCCAACCCAAGGGACACCCCCACCCCTCCCCTCACCTTCGTAATTAACCTGCCCGTCACCATCAATGTCTGCTTCTCTAATCATTTCGTCCACCTCCTCATCTGTGAGTTTCTCGCCCAGGTTGGTCATGACATGGCGCAGCTCGGCGGCGCTAATGTAGCCATTTCCATCCTGCACAGATGGAAGATACGATGGTAAAAACCATACCACTCGCTACTGAACAGTACAAACAGTATAAATAAATCTCTGTATTCTCGGGGTGTGCAGCCCAAAAAAAAAACAAGTAAACATGGCATTTGCAGTTTGTCGACACACCTTGTCAAATACCCGGAACGCCTCACGGATCTCTTCTTCGCTGTCAGTGTCCTTCATCTTCCTGGCCATCATAGTCAAGAACTCTGGGAAGTCAATGGTTCCGTTGCCTGGGAGACAGGAGAGCTGTTCAGCTCAATCACATACCACAGCAGGCAGGGTTTTACAGGGTTAAACCAGCACTAACAGTCCATCTTTGATAAGTAGCCAGCAGGAATATGGATGAAGAAAATGTCGGCATAAATGATCCATATCATTACTTAAACCCTCAGCTATTATTACCAGCCCTCTCACAATTAAATCAGCCTGTTGTGTCAGTATTCAGTTTACTCCATTAACACAACCTGTTGGGTGGATCAGGCCCATGGTGCCTGCTGATACAACACTGGGTACACCGTCAGGTTGAGTTGTGACTGAACCAACAACAGCCTGGCAAGACAGTCACTTAAATTGGGCAGGTGGAAGGGGCCATAATAGCCCATTCCTAAGACTGACTGGACCGTGTTAACTGGTTATTGCCCTTTATGGAATTCAGTAGCTTTAGCTACTGTAAACTGTAGCAAGTTCTGTGCTTTTGAACTCTGACCTTTTGTAATTAGGCTTCAGACTTCACCATGCTCTTAGGGTTAATGAGGACTGCTTAGTAGCAGAGCAGTTGGTCTACAACAACCAAGACTCCTGCTTATTCCAAACTTCTGGAGCACCACAGGCCACACCACACCAAGCCTTAATCACACTTAGTGTTCACTGAATAAATCTAGATCAAGTTTAGTAAAATGTCTTGTCAGCATCAGAGTACAAATGGAAAACCGCTCTCACTTTTAACAGAAACTCATCCCACACCTAGCATAATGGAGGAGCACACAGTCTGGGATGCAGCTAAACAACTGTACTGTTGTTTTTCTGACCCTGTACAAACAAGTGTGGAACCAACATTTCCTGTGTACTAATCAGTAAACCTTGGCTTCAAGCTGCGCATCAGCCCCACTCACCATCTGCATCCACTTCGTTGATCATGTCCTGAAGCTCCGCCTCCGTGGGGTTCTGGCCCAGTGACCTCATCACCGTGCCCAGCTCTTTGGTGGTGATGGTGCCGTCTCCATCCTTGTCGAATAAAGAGAAGGCCTCCTTGAACTCTAGAACAGGTGAAGGGGACATGCAGTCAGGCAGTGCACCCTGAACAATAACCAGGTGAAAAATTTGAGAAGTTTATTTTTTTAAGTTAATTGGCACTAACGATTATATTCAGCTACTCATAAAACAAGACTTAATGTCAGCAATGTAGGAAGATTTATTCCTTTTATGGTGGAAAACATTGAATGAAAGTCATGTTTAATCCACCACTGATTTCATGGATATTTACTAATCAGTATAGTTCCATAACATAGGAATACATATTAGTTTACCCTCTGCTTACCAGCAATTTGCTCCTCTGTTAGTTGGTCAGCCTTTAGAGAAAGAGAAAAATTAATGTTCATTGTAAGGGTTATTAGTCTAACCACATGCCCCCTACCTCAAAGATAATGGATTGTGTGTTCCCGCAAAACAGTTATGAGAAGGATCATCATGACGGTTCAGTAAAAAATAAAATAAAATTATACTGGGGTAAATTCTACAAAATTTGAAGCTAAAGCCAATTTTAAACTTTAAAACTGATTAACCACAAGATCTGAAAAGGATTAAACCCTTTCTTGAAAAAAAATCCAGACAGAATGTCAATTAATTCCATCATACCAATCACTAGGGGAAATACTGGGCTCTACCATAGAGCATCACGATATGGTGTAAGGAAGACAACTTGGATTCACTTCATCCTCCTCAAAGCATAAGACGTTTTTTCCCTGCAAAGCAGTGTGCTCAAGTATTTTATTGTAGGACCTTTAACTGGTCCAAGTGAAGATCCGTCAGGTCAGCCATCAGCTTCTTTGCCTTCGGCTCCATTTCCTGCCCGGTCTGAGGTTTCCTGACGTCCGGTTTGCCATCAACCAGGGGGCTCCTATTCCTGGCTTTGTCCTTCACCTGGCCACCTTTATAGTCCATAGCATCTAGCCTCTCTGGAACAGACACCAGCCCACCCGCGATGCACTTGGTCCGCTGAGCGTTCTGCATGCCATGCCTCCTAACCTCATTCAGGTCCGATTGAGTCGACTGCAGGATGTTCTTCAGGTCCTGAACATCTTTAACCATGCTGTCTATCCTGCTGTTGGTGGAATCCACCAGCATCTGAAGAAATGACTTGTAGTTTCTCTGCTGCTGTTCTATCAGTTCCTTGTAGAAGAACTGCTGCTGGTTGAGCAGTTCGTAAACCATAGACGTTGAAACCAATTTTGGTGTATAAATCGCAGCTTTCTTTGGCAGCATTTCTCCCTTGACTGGAACCCTTCAGCTGTTAGACGTTCTGCTGTTGATAACAGTGGACAGCAGGATTGTGAGAGCGAAGGATTACTTGAAGCCTGAAACCAGGAAGAGGAGTGAACTGGGCCAGTATTGGCTATCTGGGCGAAATGTTTGGCCACCTGGCAATTTCAGCGAAGTGCCCTCTATTATGTAGTGTTGTCAGATTGGACGGCTGGTTTCAGCAAACTTGCCTCTGTGCGTTGTCAGACTGGTAACCCAGGATGTCAGCACCTGGGTCCAGTTTCCACCCAGATGGCTTTTCTGTTGCATGTGCTGAAGAAAGGCACACACAACCAAAATCTCCCCATCATTTGGGTCATACAGTAAAGACTTGTCATAGTCACCAGGGCATTTCTCATACACCTGCTCAAAGTCAATTCTCTTGTGGCCTGCACCCACGGGTTAATCAGCATGGCTCCTCTGGCAAAGTCTTGGAAACTGAGCTGTGGGTAACTACACATAGCCACAGCCTAAAAACAAGGATGCTTCCAATCCACAGATATCACCATCAGACCTGCCAGGTTGCCTCTGGATCAATAATATGACCCAAACAGTACCTCTAAACTTGCACCATTTCACATCAGAGTCCAACCCAAGGTGGTGGTAGCTTCCAAGTAAACCCATCAACAGAGCACACATATGTGAGGCAACCCCCTTACACAAATACATCTTTCTCATGGCCTACATTAACTCACTGCCCACAGTGCACAATTTGGAGTGGCCTACAAATTCACAGGACAGGAAAACAAATAGCAGTAGTATTACACACAGAGGTGGTCAGGTGTGGTTTGGATTCAAAAGGCGCTTTGTTTTTTCTTATTTCCCAAATCACCACATGAATAATATCCGCAGTACTTCATGAGTACTCCCATGTTCTGAGAAGTAAAACGTTTTCATTGGATATTTGCGGCCTTTGCATCTTCCTGGTTACACTCCCTGCAAACCCGCCTTATAGACATAGGCGGAAACGCACAAACGAACTTCCTTTAACAAATTAACAATTCGTCATGACAACAAAAATAAACCATAGATTGCTCGATTCATATATTCATGTTTTTTCACTTGTATTACATAGTAATTATTTTGACAGCCTCACGTTCTCGTTATAAATAATTGTAATATTCTTATGAATAGCACTGACTCCGCTGCGTCAACGACCGACAAACACCGTTTGACCGGTGCATCAGTTTACTGTATCAAAAAACGATAATGATGAATACCAGTACAATCCACGTAAGAACACCAACACCATGATGAAAATGTCCCCAAACGAATCTATTAGTATGAATTTAGACACTTCAACTCGACAGAATGACAGCACAATATTAACGTTAGTTAAAAAATCAATTGCCAAGAAAAGAAAATACGAGCTAATTAAATTATGTCCGTTTTAGATACGTACAAAGCGCTACTTCTCTACCGGTTACTAAAACAAATAGCGATATACAATATATAAAATAGACGCATATTATAGTCAAATCTAGTTAACAAGCACACATTTTAAAAGTGCAGAAAACCACAATGATTTCACCGAAACATGTTTGTCTAAATCAGCCACAATTAACTCGATTCCATTATCTTCGTACGTTACCGACAGGTCAGTTACAGACGACGCAAAGCTCTCCCTAGCATCCGATTCTCTAAATCAAGAGTTTGCTAGTTGCTGGCACAGACTTTCGTTTCTAGCATTTCAATTACTATACCGGTTATTCCAACCATTAAACATCTATAATCCAAGTAGTTCCGCATTAACCGCTACAATGTAAGAAATAAAACTGAGTGTTTAATACGCAAGTATGGTACCCAGGCAAGCTGGCGATTGATCAATATCGCGTAGGCTCTGTCCATTTTAACCGCGTTGCTGCATTTACTAGAGAAAGCTATACCTAAAAAAATTCACCAACTCTCTGAAATAGAAATTATAACAAATAAACACGCGAATCGAGTTAACAAACATCCAGCGGTTATCATAATAAAGATGGTCCTTTAGTTTTTTGTAGCAGGCTACCGAACTATAACGAACCCCCAACTCGGTAAAGTGTTGTCCCTTAGTAATTGTTTCTTCCCTAATCCGTGAACCAAGACTTAATTAGCGTAATTATTTACATAATATCCATGAAGTTGAATACGTACCATATCTGGCGGCACTGAATAGGTAGTTTTTCTAAAACTAGACTACACGGATAAATAACAACCTGTGCTAACACTCTACTGTAGGGTTGAAAGTGTGTAGTCTCTGAAGTGGGTGTCTATATAACTGGTGTATTCCTCCGCCACAGACCGCGTTCTCTGACTTCCTCACTGCAACAAACCAGCCCTCCACATTGCATCGTAAAACTGGGCGGAGACACGTTTTCAGTTGTAGTCGAATAATTATAGTTAGTTTCCACGCATCAAATGCATGTTGCCGTGAATTATTTAAAACTTAAATGTTTTCCATTTTTGAGTATTATCATTATTTCCATTTCCCCAGCATACTAATTGTTTTAGTGGTGAATGGCAACCCATTCATGGCAAATACAACTGAAGGAAAGTGTAGTGGGTCAGATGAGGCCATGTAAGAATTTAGTCCTAGTTTAACCTCATGCATTCAAAATTTTACAAAGACATAAAGTTACGATATGAGGATACAAATCTCATTTATACAACCGCGGGGAATCGTCTATATTATATATTAATGCATTACTTTTAATGGTGCATGCATTTTTTAAGTAATACATAATAATACTTCGTGTGTTAGTTAATACGACTACTAATGCAAATGTTATTTCTCAAAACTAAGTTACCATCGTTTCTTTTTCGATTTAAGTAGCTATGTGTAATCGAAACAAACGTGAAATGCACTGACAAGATAAATGTCCATCAAGTACTGATAACGCCGTGTGTGTAACCACGTTGTATTGCAAGTCCTACTATCATCAACTACGGTATTACATAATTTCTGCTGTACGTGCACGAGTAAACTAGAGCATTTGTTGAAGTGCAACGTCATACATACACACATTCCAGGTGCTGGTTATAAACTTGATAAATCTGAAAGTGTATAATTTCACGGTGTGTTCTAAATGATGAAACTCAATAAGGGGGCTAGCAATGTTCATTTATGTCATAACGTCATTTATTATCACTCACTAAAGACCTTGTATAAATCGGTTGAATATCACATTAAATTATACTCAATTTGAACATTCAAAAGGAGTCAACATAATGTTTAAATAAACTTGTCGACCGCCTATGTATAACACATCAAAAAACCCTACTATTCTCCATAACACAACTCACCAGTTGCAAACTAATTCTACTTTCTATACATCTTTCTTAGTAGAATGATTTTCTGCATTGATTGCGTACTGCAGAATAGTAGTACTTAGTACTTAGTTTGCACACTGGAAAATCCCCCTCCAGTTTGCAAAATAAAACGTCGCAGTGATCTTTCTTGCTCAATATCAAGCAATAAATTCCAGCCAAAACGTTTTTAAGAGTTTCTGAGGTAAAGCACTAGTTTGTTGCAGCGGAAGAATACTGCTGAAACTTAAAACCAGCTCCTTTGTTGATGCTGGAAGGTTGCCGATATTTTTGAGAGAGTGCTAACTATTGGTTACAGCAAACCCGCAATATTCCGCTCAACGTATTAGTGCCTGTGATTGGCTACATTGGACCTGCAATGCGTCAAGCAACGGCGTTTGATGGTTGCAAACAGATACAGAGTAGCGAAAGTTTGTTTGATGCCATTTCCCGCCCTTCCAAATCATATTACATTTTTGGCGGGGAAGAACATTAACGTAGTAGACGTGTGCATTTTGACAATGTGCATTGCTTTCTGAAATTAACTGGATTTGATCGGGAGGAAGTCCGGTGACTTGCGATTGGTCACTAGAAACCTTCACGGAACTATTTTCATATGGTCGCGGAATTTAAAATAGCATTGAAAGCCATTTTCATATGTTAAAATTTATGGGTTTATTTCTTACCTGTCGATAATTCGTAAATAGTGAGCTTGGTTAAACCAGAATTTAATGGTTTAAACAGAATTAAATATTAACTATATTAAATGTATTTATATATATATATATATTAAACACCTGTGGCTTTCATTAGTAGGCTTATGTTTGCATCCCTAACATGGGTAGCTGTGAATGCCTGCAGTTAGAAATTGTGGACCTCCAAAATAAAAGGAGTCCTGGCCAATTCCCCCGTGTTCGCGTATATTCAGCAACTAGCACCATCGAGATATTCGAAAATTCTCCGTCTACGTGCGTAGAGCCTTTTAGTGACGTAAACAATCTGCGACTATTTACAACAAGAAAAAGAAGACGTTTTGAACATGGCTCTCTTTCCAGCTTTCGCCGGATTGGCAAATATAAAAAACAATAACGAAAATTCTCCCAAAGGTAAGTAAACTACTTAATTTTCTCCACGATTCTTCTTTTATTTGGCTTTTTACTGGTGGTCGACAATTGTCGTTTTTGTTGTAGTGTTCGTATTTTCTAGAGCCCATAATTAGTTCAATTGATCGGACGAGCATTAGTTATGAAGTTAAGCTACCAAGGCGGTCGATTAGTTTGTCTTTAGTCAAGAATGATTGCGAAGTTTAATGTAAATTATTAAGAACTTCCATTTACCAAATTTCACACCAACGTTCGTTCAGTACCTTGTTCAAGTGTACAGCAAGGATTTGTTTAGATCTCTCTACCTGCTCAATATGACTGGGATATCTGTTGGTTTGGGTTTGGTCTCTGCACATGCTGGTGTGGGTGGGAATGCGAAGGTTGCCGGGTTTTGTTGGGCCCCAGCACATGTAGGTGTCAGTGGGAATAAGGCTTAACAGGCCCTGGATAAAGAAAGTGACCAAGGCACGCGTGCCATTTACCGGCGTATGTATTGTGTGGATGGGTTGCTCATTTGTTGGCTGATTTTGTGACATGCAGGTCTGAATTCCATACTTCACTTGAGGGGTTGCATGCCTATCTTGCGTATGTATGGTTCCAGAGAACATGCATACATACATCATAACATACATAAAGTTGTTTGTGTTTTTTCTATGGAGAGACCGTTGTTCTTGATTGAGAGAACAGAGAAGGTTTTGATACAGGATATTAAGGATTGGATAAAGTGCTTCATCTGTTAATTTGTGTTTGACTGGTCTGGGATTAGGTTCATAGGTGGCTGTATTTTCACCTTTTTGTTGGTTGTAAACTGCTAATAAGCTCCAGCAGCAGTGATGTGATGTAAATTGTCAACATTTTGGTTAGAAGTCTATCCCACTGGGTTATGTTTGAAGGAATTATGAGTTTTGTTTACATGTGAACGTGAAACCTTCAGGCCGAGGTTAACTAAAGTCTACTTGTCTGTTATGCTACTTAATCGGATGTTTAGTTTTAATAAAAGTTGCATTGGCATGACTGTCTAGAATGCTGCCTCAGATATTTTGGATTAGGCTCTTTTATTTGTAATAAATGGTATGTTATGCTCTTCTTCAAAATTAAGACTATTGACTAACTGCAACTGATAACTCTTGAACCTGAACAACTGAACCTGTCTGTGGAAGAATAGAAGCTTTGTGTGTTTTTAAACTCGCTGTCTTCTGATCTGATAAATCCGTGACTTAAAAGCCCAGAGAGCTAATTGCAATTGATTTGGCATAATTTTTTCTGCCTGCAGAGCTAGACTGGCTGAGCAACCAGAGTTTCCGTACAGATGACGCCCTTGTGCTCCATCAGCTTGCTGTAGAGAAGGCTGTGCCCGAGGAGCTTGAGGCCCTAGAAGCAGGGTAATGATAAACACCCTCTGGCACCAGTATTCGCCTCATCAGCTCCCATCGCTTTCTCTGGCTGAAATCGAGCCACTCTGACTGTTAATCTGTTCACAATGAGTGATTTCTAATAGCAGCCCTTTATTTTCCATCCATACCGCAGTTTAGTGGGTTGTGCAGATTGTTTTTCTTTCTCTTTAACTGAAATTTTTTTTCTGGGTTGTTTCCAGGCTCTATTTCGAAGTGAAACTTTCCTACCCCCATAGTCGCTGAACTGACTGTCAATTTTTTATTACAGTTTTGCTGTACAAGCAAAAAAAAAAGAGGACGAGGAGGGTGATAAACCTAAGAGAAGCAAGAAGAAGAAGAAGAAGCAGAAGAAGAAGAAGGAGACAAGGCTCTGCTCGAGGAGGAAGTGTGATCACTCTGAGAGTAGTGGCTGTGAGTCGGATACAGTTTATCCCAGTGACCTCCTGAGACAGGCCTCGGAAGCTTGCAGGTATTTGAGAATTGATTCTCCATTTCCCTATTCTAGATAGCTGTTCTCTATTTGCTGTTAAGGAGATGGATATATTCAAACAGCCAAAACTGAATAATTGATACAGAGTTAACAATTAATGTATGTATCATTTAATATACGTATTTAAAATATCTCGAACACATGGCACGATCAGATGCTGAATGTACTTAGAAAGCCGGCTCTTTAAAGACTTGATTCACTAATTTTATTGTATAACCTTGAAGAGCCAGCTTGGGACCTCATTGATTTGATTTAAAAATTGATGTATATCTGTAAGCCTACGGTTCACAGATTTTTAGATTAAACAATTTCCCTTTTTGCTAACAATGAAGAAATCTTTTCACAGAAGTAATGAAGAGCTGATTCCTGCCCAAGGATCCTTCATCTGGCTGGATGATCTTCGGACCCCCACCGATCGTCCGTTCTGCCTGGACAGGAAACCGGACTTGGCCAACTGGGAGTATAAGTCCCTGTATCGAGGAGATGTCCCAAGGTACCCACTTGTCCACTGGCTGTAAAAGTTTCTGTATTGAGAGTGTACCCACTTCTCCACTGGGAGTAAAAGTCCTTTTACAGGGTGGACATCCCCAGGGACCCACTTCTCTATTGCGGAGACCTTTTTTTCTTCTCTTTATTTTTTAAAATTAAGAATACAATTTAAAACATATAACATACTTGCAATCAAGTCCCTCTTGATTGTTCACATTCATTGTTTCCTAGCAATGTCTTTCACATAGGATTTTATTAAACATTTTAATTAAACACAGGATGAAATGGCCACTGTGGCACCTGTGTGTTGATGTTGTTTGGGTCCCCCCTGTGAAGGTACCGGAGGAAAGGCAATTCATCCCTGGGTCTCAACCCGAGGATCCAGAGTGTGAGCTGGACAGAGACCGGGGCCCTGGGGAAGAAGCGGCCGGACAGGAAGCCGGCGCGCTACTTCTCCCGCGGCAGCCGTCAACAACTGAATTTGGACGCTTTGCCCACTCTGCCCAGCTCGAAAGAACTGGGAAGAGGCCTGGATACGTCTTCCTTTATCCCTGTTTCTCCCTGTGCTAAGGATGAGGGGGAAAAGGGCTTCAGCGCTCACCCGGGCCATTCCTGGGTCAACCCCCTGGGAGTGTACGACCACTCCACCTCGCTCTGGCTGCAGGGCAAGGGCCAGACCGAGGTATGTCTCCAAGCGGGGCAAGGGCCTTGTGGTGCCACCGTCGAGGAGGGCAGGGATTCTGCCAACCTGCTCACTGCCACAGTGGAAGACTTCAACAAGCGACTTCGGGAAAACCCCTCTGACATCCCCACATGGCTGGAGTTTGTCCGCTTCCAGGTACTGACGGCACTGCTGCTCTGGTCTCCTACTGGGTACAGATGGTGCTTCAGGCTTTGACGCTGCAGCTCTGGTTCGCTTCCGGGTACAGACGGTGCTTC
>JAOVYW010021982.1:32270-47062 GCA_025775045.1 Hiodon tergisus | reverse complement strand
AGTGGTCATTTTCACACAAGAACAAGGTTGGCTGTTCCTGGTGTTGGCTGTGAGCTCACATAATGACCTGTTTGCCCTTGGTTCCTCCTGCAGTTGTGACAGTGCATACCCACTGCAGTAATTAAGGACTATTTTCCCCTGTTTTGCACGCTAACTGCACCATTTACATGTATTCCCTTTTAACCTAACGTTTGGTTGTATTCATTAAAGCTTAAAATGCCTAAGGTGCCTTTTTTTTTTTTGGGTGTGTGTTCTGGCATTGAGCTGTTGGGGCACAACTTTTGGTTTGAGAACGCAAAGATTCAATTGTCCGTCTAAGTACAATAACAGATTTCAGTAAATGCCATTTTGTTCAATTTAACGAACTCCATCTCCATGAATCTGGATCAGTTTCAGTTCTGGAGTGCATGACCTTAGTCTTTCTTTCCCCCATTTCTGCTTCACAAGTATCTTTAAAAGGTTTCAGCCTTCCTCCAGAAATATGGTCCATTTAACAAATCGCTTCCTTCTGGACAAAGATTCCTGTTGGTGTGGACCCGTCTCTTCTCAAGCTGTTTAATTTGAGTTTCTGCTAAACATTCAAATTTTCACCCATAAACACTGCTGTATGATTAGCCTGTTACAGTGGCTGTTTATTCCGTCTCTGATTGCTCCCTTAGCTATACAAATTGGCCCTTGCGTGTTGGTAGAATTGTTCAAACCCAACAAAAACCGCCTTCCAAGCAGGAATGCATGCACCTCTTTGGTTTTGATGATGGGCTGCCAGGAAACTACAGAGATGATTGGAGTGTGAATTTGTGTTCAGTTGGTGTGAACCCACCACCGTATGGGCAAGTGTCCCTTTTGGTTCTTCTCTAAAACCTGTGTTTCATGGGACACAGACTTCACAAAGGCCAATAAAGCTCTTTTTAACATCATTAATAACCTTGTTACAATATGTCACTTTTTTCTGGTTTGTAGACCTTGCACTTTTAAAAAAGCAGACGTCCCTTGTAGGATGCGGAGGTGATGTCATGGTGTCATTGTCGTGTTCCCATTTCTGGTGTCCAGGTGGAGTTCTTTGAGCCGTTCTGGGACAGCGGCGAGCCCCGTGTTGGAGAGAGGGGTGCTCGGGGGTGGAAGGCCTGGATGCATCAACAGGAGAGGGGAGGCTGGATCATCCCCAACGAGCCAGGCTAGCTCCCGTCATAAATAAATCTCTATAGGTTTTTTTTTTTTAGTGATTTAGTGGGGAATGAGTGATTTGCGATAATTAAATTGAAAATCTTTGCTAGAACAGATTACACAATTATGAATGTTTTGAAACAAGTATTGTTACATAACCACCAGGATGAATCATGTGTTGTAGACGATGACGACGATAACGATGAACAGGACGACACTTCAGTTGTGAAGGATAAGACCTGGCCCAAGTGGAAAATCTGGTTGGACGTGGAGGCTGCTCGCGAGGCCAATCATTGGCTGCCATGGAGGCCTGACAAGACCAAAGCCCAATCAGAGGAGGACTGCGAGGACCCAGACAGACAGGTACAGACAACACTAACACTAGCCCATTGCCACTGCTGTCCCAATTAGAGGAGATCGCACTCATGCTATGGACTTGTCCCCTCAGGTCCTGTTTGACGATTTGGGACCCTCTATAATCCGCCTCCAGCAGCCTGAACTTCGGTTCAGGCTGGTTTGCTCCTTCCTGGAGTTCCTAGGGCTCCCTGGGGAGGGATACTGCTTCTGTGATCCCTCCTGGAGCATCCTGCTGGATGACCTCAGTATCCTGGATGAATGTGTGGAAAGTAGGCGCCCCTTAACATCTGCGACCCATCTTCTGGATGGGGTTGGCTCCATTGGGCACATGACCCCCCTTCTTGCAGGCCGCAGACTAATCGGCTTGTGCAAGCCAGGGGAGGAGTTTCTGCAACATATCTCCCAGCAAATTTCCCCTCTGCTGTCAGCACAAGAGAAGTCTAAGCTCTCCCTCTATCTGATGCGCTACGAAAAGTTAAAGGTGTGTTTCGAACCTCCTTTCTCCCAAAGTTTCTCTAATGCATGTGCTAAAGAAGTATTTGTGGGGAGCAAAAAGTTGCTGAAACTAACATGCAATACAAAATGCAGCAGCTGGGCCCTGTTTGGATAAGGCACTCTGCCAAATTCTGTGTCTGGTAGTGGGGCGTGCCTGTCCTTCAATTGCAGCTGAACCCTTATGTAAGGTCTGTGTAGCCTGTGGAATGTAAAAGAGATGGTTGGCACATAGGCAATTTATTGGAAACTAATTGTACTTCACTCTCCCAGCGTGTGGAAGCAGGATTCTTAGCAATAAATTACCGAATTCCAAATTAGGCAGAAAATGATAAAAATGACTGGTGATTCCAAATGTATTATATATAAAAAAGATTTAAAAATCACTGATGGGTGGTCCATTTTTTGCACTATACAGCGTACAGTGACTGACCTGCACACCTTGTCCTAAGAGCACATTTCTGTTCCAGATCCTGAGGTGCATCCAGAGCAAAAACAAAAAGAAAGCGAAATCTCAGGGAAGGCGAAGTAAGAGGCTGGCTAAGCGGCTGCTGAAGGAGCTGGAGAACAGGAACGAGCTGGCCCTGTGGCAGGAGTATGCCCACCTGGAGTGGCTCCTGGGGAACCTGGAGGAGGCCAGGAAGGTGTTTGACGTTGCCCTGGGGCTGGGTGTGGCTGGCGGTCTGCAAGACCCTGCCCTGTGTGAACTCTGTCTGCTCTATGCCCAGCTGGAGGTGGAGACGGCACACAGTGGGGCTACCACTTGTACGTCCTCCCCAGCGGTATACATTCTGACCAAACTGGCAGAAGGTGGTGCCTACTCCCCCTTCACTGGCCAGGTGTCCCCAGTGTCCGTGCTCAAGGCTCGTCGGTCGTACGAGCAAGGCCTTGCAGGACAGTCTGTTCCACTGGTGGGCCTCGTTGGGTGCTTTATCCTCTTCCAGTACCTCACAGTGGGGATAGAGGCAGCTGAACAGGTCTACAACCAAGTCATGGAGAGACTGAAAGGCTTTCCCATGGAACAGGGGGAGCAGGAGGGCTGCAACATTTCCTCCCAGCGGGAGTCCCTGGCCCTAATGTGGGCCTCGCTCTTCAGCCACCACGCCAATGTGAGCATCTGTCCCCTGGGCCGGCTGCGAGACACGCTCACCAACGCACTCTCCTCCTTCCCCGGCAACCGCCGGCTGTGGCAACTCTACCTGCGGGCTGAATGCAGGTACCACGCCGCTGGACGCTCACGCCGCTTCTTCCATCACCTCGCCAGCAACAGCGCCAGCGTCGTCCCGCGACTATTCGCCATCCGTGCTGAGCAGAGCAGGAAGCAGCTGGTGGAGACTGTGCAGAGGTGAGATTGGTGAGAGGCAGGTAGTGATGTAGCCAGGACCTGGAGTTTCAGATTGAAATGCCTACTAAGGAAACATTGTTTACCCTTGAGTGAAGTGGTTCTGATAAATATCCTAGAATGATAACCAGGAGGAGCTCGCATGTGGATACTCTCTGAATAAATGGGTAATATAAAACCGAATATAATGCAAGTTACCAGCCAAACAAAAGTTTTTTTTGTTTTTTTGAAGCCAAGGAGAAAAAATTTAAACTGACATATAGGAATGATTGAAGTCTTATTTCCTTAATTATGACCCTCAGTGTGTTTTGTATTATTTTCTTTTGTGAAAGCTGAGTGTTCACCCACTTTTACTATGACAGGAATGATTATTATGGAGAAGTTCTGGCCACCCTGCCAGAAACCGGGCTCAGCCACAGGATTCGAGTTCTGTTTGAGACTGCTGTCGCTTCAGAACACGGGACACATTGCCCTCTGTTGTGGAGAATGTACCTCAACTTTCTGGTAAACTGCTACCCGTTTATCACCTTTTAAGTTTTTCATTAATCTATGCCATAATGATGCTGCTTGTTTTTTAAATACTCATCTTAATAAAACTCCATATTTGAAGACATTAATCGAACTAACTACCTACCTGCCACCATGGTTGGGTTTCTGTGTTATCTTTTCCTTATGGTTGTGTTTTTGTTCAGGTTTCGGAGGGGAGCTTAGAGAGAGGCAGAGGAATGTTTTACAAAGCCCTTCAGGATATTCCATGGGTGAAGGTAAATGGGAGACCAGTTGTTTTGGCAAATGATTAATGTTGTTGGACAAATGGACAATAAGTGGTTTCACTCAATGCATGTGCAGGGTCTCTACATGGATGCTGTCCAGCTCTTTCCAGACCACGTGCAGGAGTTCTTGGACCTAATGATGGAGAAGGAACTACGACTGCGGTTGCCCATGGAGGAGGTGGACATCCTCCTGGAGGACTGAGGGTTGAAGCCTTTACCCAGGAAATGTTGAAGATTATTTTTATTAAACATTTTTGGTGTGTGCTCAAAAGTAACTAGCTCTAAATATATATGTTAATATAAATGAAAAAAGCTGGTCATGCTGTTGTATATTTTGTATATATCCTGAAATTATTAAACTCCAGTTTTGTACACTAAGCCTAAATGGTCAGTTTCTGGCGTTATTTGAAATGCGCAAAAATCTTTATAAACGATAAAGCAAAATGCATTCTGTGGTGGAGATTGGCCGCAGGGCTGCAGTCGCCGTGCATTTCCTACGTGAATAATGAAACCGTGTGTAATGGCGCATGTCGGACCTCGCCAGCCGCAGCCCAAGTCTAAACCATACAGAACCTGTGCAGAACGTTAGAGGAGACCCCAACAAGATGAAGCTCAAGACCTTGTGCATGATATCGGCCTTGATATTCGAAAGCACCATAGCTGTGTTGGCAGTACCAGGTGAGGCGGCCGAATGGGGAACGTTGGTTCTTCAAACTTTGGTTTTTGTTATTTTGCGGTTAATTTAGCAGTCTTGTGAAAGATAAGTTTTTTGTTTTAAGTTAGTTTCAGGAAAATCGTAACGTGCGAAAAGCAAACGTTTATTGTGCTTATTTGATTGCTTTAAAATCCGAGAGAAAGCATACAATACTTGGTAAAGTTACTGTCGCTAGACTGAGCAGTGGTCGTTCGATACATCATTTTATATATATATTAGCGTTTTTTTTTGTTTAATCATTCAACAGTTTTTGTTTTTGTTTTAAAGCCTTCCTTGCGTATAAATCACAAGGTTTCCGCTCTTTTTCAACCTTTCTTAAAGTAAAAACAAAATAAATTTTTTAATTGAGATATTTCTCAATAGATATAATTGGATATCCTGTTACCTTTCAGATGATGAATGTAACGACGAATTCCCCGCGCGTGAAAACTGCGAATTTGATGAAGTGTGCGAGGACGCATTCTGTAAGCACAACGAGTATGTGACCTGTCACATGAACCGTTGTGGCACTTGCGAGGCAGTGTTCCGCGGCTACGACAACCTCACCGTCAACTGCAACGAGCGTATGTGGAGCACGCATTTATATTTCTAACATACCGCACCAAGTAGCAGAATACCAAATGAGTTAGGGCTTAACTGATACAAAGTCCAACAAGTATCCTAACTGTAAAATTAATTCAAGCTATCATGGGCCTAGTTTTATTTAGGTAGCAGTAATTGATTAAGGATCAGCTCAACATTTGCTTCATGATAGCGTTAAGTTTTGGCAAGAGCGTGCACTATTAACAATATTACGATGTTAATTTTTAAATAGATAATGTGTGAATACTTCACAACACTTTCAGTGCCCTTTCCATCGTAGTGACTCCGAAGTGTCGCCTGATGCACCTAGAGATGCTGAACAAACGCAGAACCGGCACCATTCTGCCAGGCGGTCGGCTGGACATCGAGTACGACCCCGAGTGCGATGAGAACGGAATGTTTAAACCCAAGCAGTGTGACGACGACTCAAACCTGTGCTGGTGTGTCGACAGCGCCGGCGTCCGCGTCACGGACAAAACCGGAGACGACCCAAAGTGCGACCGCCTTGTCAGAGTCCAGTGAGTAAAAACAAACTAAGAGAAAACTGATTAATGAAAAATAACTTCAAAATATGAATTGTAATGATTGGTACAGAACTACTAAAAGGTAATTATGTTCCGTTCCGTTTCCTCGCAAAATATTTTGCGTCCTTCCGCCAATGACAGAGCGAATGCCCGCCCTCCTACCTACACTCTTGAATGCAGTTGGATTTTTAATCTGCTCTAGCTTTCTATTCATTCAGCATCAAAAATGTTACACATTCAACCATTATTATGAAGGTGTAAATCGCGTTGGGCCACTGAAGTACTTCTAGTCTAAATAGCATTATTTTTCTGAACTGTTTTGGGAGGGATCGCAGACGAAATAGCGTGCGCCCTATTGCTTTGCCTTGATTGCTTTATCAAAATAATCTCTTTTTTTGGTAACAAAAGCATCAATAAAGTAATCAACTCTACAGTTTACAGGCAAGGCCACTGGTAAATAAAATGGAATGGTAATAGTAAATAAAATGCCTTTGTCATAAGACAATATCTAAAGTAATTGTCCAATTCCATATTGTTTAAACTACTAAATCTGTCTGACAGCTATACGCCATCCTCAGACAGCCATGTACCCAGAGGCAAAAGTATGTGGACACCTGCTTGCTGAATATCTCATTCCAAAATAATGGGCATTATTATGAAATTGCTTCCCCCTTTGCTGCTATAACAGCCACCACTCTTCTGGGAAGGCTTTCCCCACTAGATGTTGGGAGATTGCCGCGGAGACTTCCATTCAGCCACAAAAGAATTAGAGTGATTGGGCCCTTATGTTGGGTGATTAGGTCTGGCTCGCAGTCTTCCAATTCAGTCCCAATTCATCCCAAGGTGTGGGACGGGATTGAATTCAGGGCTCTATGCTGGCCAGTCACTCCGATCCGGACAAACCATTTTTGTATGGACCTCGCTTTGTGCACCGGATCATTGTCATGCTGAGAAAGGAATGGGCTTTCATTTAACTGTTGCCACAAAGTTTGAATTATTGTATGCCGTAGGATGCCTGTAAGATTTACCTTCACTAGAACTAATGAAAAACAGCCCCAGACCAAATTTGTCCGTTGCCCTGCCAGAAGATAAAGCTGGAGTCATCACTCCAGAGAACATGGCGTTTCCATCACTCGAGTCCAATGGCGCCGATCTTTACTCCACTATAGCCAACAGTGATTTTAGGTTTGTGTGTGCTGTTCGGCCATGGAAACCCATTTCATGATGCTCCGGTTCTTGTGTTGACATTGCTTTCAGAGGCAGTTTAGAACTCAGTAGTGAGTGTTGCAACAAATGATTTTTATGCAGTATGCGCTTCAGCACTCTGTGGCCCTGTTCTGTGAGCTTGTGTGACCTACCACTTTGTGGCTTAGCTTGCTAGACGTTTCGACTTCACAATAACAACACTTACAGTTGGCTGGGGCAGCTCTAGTAGGGCAGAAATTTGAGTGCCACTGAGCTCTTTAGTACACGCTATTCTACTGCCAATGTTTGTCAATGGAGATTGAATGGCTGTGTGCTGAATTTTGTACACCTGTCAGCAAGGGGTGTGGCTGAAATAGCCTAATCCACTAATTTGAAGGGGTGTTCACTTTTGGCCATGTAGTGTGTAATCCTGATCCTGATCTGCCTTATTGTTATGAATAGAGACAAAACAAATTTTTGAACTAATATTTTTGAAAAAATGTCTTCAAGAACTAGATGGAAATGCATTAATTAATTAATGATTATTTTGTTTACCATATTTTACACAAAATAATCCAATATTGTTAATTCTGTTTTTTTTACAGCCTTATTGATATTTTATTTACATTCAAAGTGGAATTCACCCCTCTTGCCAGAACCAAGGATGCAATACGACGGTAGGAAGGTCCTAGACTTTCCCATGCAGATCTGAAGAGATTTTAATGGATAAGAATAATACCTCATATAAATTATGCGGAAGTTGTATGAAGATAATTACAGATTCATTTTTGTTTCAGGCAGCTCGTCTTTAAGCTTGTGAAGGAATACACGCTAGACACTACCCAGATCTTGGAGATAAGTGTAAATGCAACGCTTTACTTTACTCGCTGTGTTTTGCATTTAAAGTGTCCATTTTCTGTGGAAAGATCTATTATTCATCTTCTTTCTCCCTCTCAGATCCAAGAGCTATCCCATGTTGTGTCCATCAGGCTCACAGAGAACGGCACCAAAGACCCAGTGGACGTAGCCACTGTGGCCTACTACATTGAGCGAGATGTAAGAGGAACACACTTGTTAAACAGATTATGCCCCTGCACATACACCTAGGCCAGGCAGTCATAAACCTTTGTGAAACCATGTCATTATGGAGCTAAAACTGGATAAATGTGGTCCAGTGTCCATTCTGAGGTGTTGCTTTTGAAGGCAATTTGTTTTTGGATCATAGGTTAAAATCCTGGGAAAGGCCCTGCTAATGTACCCTTGAGGAGAGTTCTTTACCTGGGCTGCTTCAGAAACAGTGTAAACGAAACTAACTATAGAACAATAATAGTAAACTGCTCACCAATATGGAAGGGGAGCTGTTGATTTCTGGGGCAATGCATGACCGACATTTGCATTAAAGCATCACATTTTCTCCTCCTTCCCCAAGCTGAAGAACAGTAAATTCGGTCTGGAGCTGGAGGGCCGAAGTCTGGAAGTGGAGAGGGACTCCATCAAAGTTCTGGTCTTCGACAACGAGCCCCCACGAATGAACATGAAGACTATCTCCCCGGGGTTTGCCGCCATCATCATCGTCATTGCTCTTGCTATCCTCACCGGCATTGCCGTTTTTGTGAGTTGAGTTGCAAATGTGCTAATACTCAGTCATCTTTGTGCCGCGTGGGGGCAAGCTGTGCCCGTCTCATCCTGTTTCTCTCTCATATTGTTTACCTTCTCCTTCCAGGTGGTGGTTAGGAGAAGGGCAGAGCAGGAGAAGAAAAGATTCCAGTTTGAAGTCATCGAGGTACAGTGAGACAGGACAAAATGTGCAGAAATAAAGAAAAGAGGTGGTGTAGTGGTTATAATTCTTGTCTTGTGACTAGAAGGATTCAGTTCTTGGACATGCAATACCTGCCCAAGTTTCCAGCTGTCTGAATGGATGTTTAAAATAGTAGCTATGTAGAAAGTCACGCATCTGCTTAGCAAGTAAACCATTTTAGAATCTAACTGACAACTCAGACTACTTATGGGCAGTTAGGAAATCAACTGTTGTCTCCTGTGCCTCTACAGGGTCAAGGGCAGGATGACTACCATCTGGCTCAACGAGAGACCATGGCATACTTTGTTATGTGATAAGGAAAGTCATTCATTTTATTTTTTTCTTTCTACCCATCAAATTACGTTAACTGTAAATGTTCATCACAATTAAATATTGGCCGTAGTTAATTGCCTTTGAACACAAATCATTTTCAAGTGTTCATTAAAAAGTAAATTGAGCACATAAATTCACAATATTAGTTACACTATTTTTTTTTTTTTTTAAATAACTCATAAGTTCTACCAAATGTAATAAAGTGAGCAAAGTAGTAGATTGCATCATTACATATTAAAACTCTCTTGGTTGTCAATAGCAATTTCTGCATCAGATATGTACAAAGTTTAGATAGACTGTTGCATTAAAATGGGCTTAGCATTTATGTATAACAATGATAAACCCTGTAAAATGTTTTGCTGTTAACCACAATTTCAAAATAAAGTGTAAAATGTTTTTAAATATAAACATACATAAAGATGTTTGTGGTTTTCAACTCCATATCCAACCATAGCCCAACACAAACCAAAAGCATGCAGTAGGCATAGAGCATCAGAATATCGCCGTCTTGTTCCTAAATTCAATTTTTAATGATTAATCCAGGAGATGCAAAAGACAGATGACTGCATCTACATCATCCATGAAAGGTAACATGCACTTAAAAAAGGTTTGAAGAAACCAGCACAACATTGACATGTTTGAACAGGGAGGGACTAGGACCATGAGTTTCGGGCTGAGATGAAATCACAGGTACAACCCCTCAGGTGTGCCCTCTTGCTTCTTATACAGAACGTTCTCTTTGGACTTCTTGAAGTCTTCGTTTGTGACCTTCATCCTGCGCTCCCTCAAAGCCATCAGCCCTGCCTCTGTGCAGATGGCCTGAAACAAAAACATCAGTCAGCCTTAAAGACACACACACACACACACACACACACACAGCTCAATCAGCACAAAAAAGTTACTTTTCCAATAGACTCCACCAATACTAGCTTTAAGTATTTTAATGTGTTTCAAATGGGACAAGTGGTACACAATGTAGTTCAGAAATGGGCTCTGGCAGACCACAGACAGAATGTTAAGGTCTTACAATTAATAAGGTTTCTTAAGGTTTAAATCTTCAATTTTTTTCCAATTTAGAATAGCAAATTATGTTTCATTAAGTCTCAGCCTCTGGATTTCTCTTTTTCGGATTTTTGGTTTCCTATTTTTTAGGGCTGCCCCCTAATAATCGACCAAATGTTAGTCGATGAGGAAAGTCTTGGTCGACCAAGTTTTTTCACAAAAGGCTGTTTTTACTTATAAGTTCATAAGTTGTGTGATGTCACACTTTGTGTAGGATTCATTATTATGGTTTAGTATTCCTCTGTAATGTAGAACAGAGTAGAATGTTAAAAGTAACATTCTAACAATCTCAGCCCAAAATATTATATATAATTATACTAAGTAATTAAATTAGTATCATAGACGTGCGATGACTAGTTGACTAATGGCTTAAAATAACAACTATTAGTCGACTAGGAAAATCTTTAGTCAGAGGCAGCCCTACAATTTTCCTATTCAGTGAGCTGGCCAACAAGCACACAACTCCATAGGGTTTCAACTGGAGTGTGGTGGTCCTTAGTAACCAGCAATACACTTTCTCTCATTTAAATCATCTTCGGAAGTAGAAGGTAACTGCCTGTCACACAGCTCTGGTAGGCGGCTGTCCTTTAGGCCATCTTCACATGTACCTTAATGTCTGCCCCAGAGAGGTCGTCCTTAGCTAGGATGAGGTCATCCAGGGTCACATCTTCTGCCACAGTCATTCTGCTTGTGTGGATCTGGAAGATCCGTCTTTTGGTTTTCTCATCAGGGAGGGGGAACTCTATCTTCCGATCGATCCTCCCTGTAGTCCAACAGGAACAGAATCAGAAAAGAATGCATCAGCCCGGACTCATAAGAGATATTAAGAGTTTAAGACAGGAGAGTTTAATGCATACACAGCTTGAAGTGAATTTAGAGTTCCCGTCAGCTGAGCACTCTCAGCACTCCCTCAAAAAACTAACCCTAAACACACACCTGGATCTACTGGTAAGACAGCCGGACACATAGGTACTCACACCAACTGTACACACACCTGGTCTGATGAGCGCTGGGTCTAGGGTCTCGATCCTGTTGGTGGCCATGATGACTTTGACGTCACCCCGTGAGTCGAACCCATCCAGCTGGTTTAGAAGTTCCAACATCGTCCTCTGAATTTCACGTTCCCCCCCAGAGTTTGAGTCATACCTGCAGACAAGTCACACCCTCTGCTCATTCCAAGCACTATGTTAGAGTACTATATTAGACTACACTATATTAGAGCCCTCAGTCGGTAAACATGCTCGCATGTGCCTTGATTTCACTTGTTGGAATCCAGCTCATGTAATTTGCCAATTACAGGAAGAGCACAGCAGTGGAGCAAAACAGGAAGAGTGCAGACTGTAAAATTATGGCCCGCAGAACTGTGATAGGATTGAAGCAGATCAATCGTACTTCTTACCCTCCTTGTGTGTGGTGGAGAATGCATAGCAATGAGCCAAGATGGCGATTTCAATTCAACTAAAAACTTTATTTTTTCTAAATTGAAAAATTGCATTTATTTTATGGCTAATAATACATGCAAAGACTTTGGAATGCACAAATAATTATTTAGCCGCTGAAAGGGCTTTACCTTTTCGTCCCAATGGCATCGATCTCATCAATGAAAACAATAGATGGTGCATGTTCTTCTGCCACTCTGAAAAGCTCCCGCACCAGTTTGGGTCCATCCCCCAAGTACTTCTGGATGAGTTCTGATCCAACAACTCGCAGGAATGTGGCTGAGGTCTGATTGGCCACCGCTTTGGCCAGAAGCGTTTTCCCTTAACCAAATCCAATAGAAATGTAAGACCACAAAGACACATTTACAGTAACTGTACAATGAATGAGTCAATGTTCTAAAGACTTCAACGGCATCAAAAATACTGGCGCTGGCTTTATGTCACTCAAGCCAACCCTGTAGTATATGGTAATGTTCTAATACACGGTAATGTGCTAAAAGTAGGAACATTGACTTGACTTAAATGCTTTTGGATACTCCGGCATTGAGTAAAAAATGTAGCCACAATATTAGTGTGCGGTGTTGACGATCACTTCTCTCTGATTTTAGTGGCACTCCTTCACTAATACTATTATTATTATTGGGTAGCCACATGTGTGTCAGGATACTGACAGTATTGTCAACTAATTGTCAATTTAGGGTGAGTTTTGTAAGCCCTCCTCTTGACACTAGGCCATCCACTGAGAATGCTAACATTGCATTCCAGACTTCACCATTTGGAGGAATTTCAGACAATATACTATTCTTGCTGTAGTACATTTGAATACATGTACATTACAAGAGTTGGATAGTTCTTGTACAATTAAATAAGAAATAAAATGCCAGCTAATTTTCAGTTTTACCCTTATTAGAAAACAAACAACTGTAGGCAGAAAACCGATGGAACAGGCTTCTTAATTATCTTTAAATGGTGGTTTAACGATAAGCGATGCATGTTGATCTGGACAGAAGTGCTGAGAAACTATAACGACAAATATTACCATATGTATAACAGACAGGCCCTTGAACCAACTGACCTGTGCCAGGAGCACCGTACAGAATTACTCCTTTTGGAGGCTTGATACCCATCTCCTCATAGTATTCTGGGTGGGTGAGAGGGAGCTCAACTGACTCCTAACAAAACATAAAATCAGGGTTAGGAAGCAATTACATTTTCCTTAGTGAAGTTTTTATGTTTATGGTAAATAAAAAGAAACAGTGAAAATCAAGTGAGCCTCCATGATGGAAACTTGGTACCTTGATCTCCTGGATCTGGTTGTCGAGTCCTCCAATGTCAGCGTAGGTCTCCTGTGGGGCCTTCTCTACCTTCATCACGGTGACCAGCGGGTCTGTGTCATCCATCAAAACCCCAATGACAGCGTGAACCTGCCAGTGTGACGGTAACATAAGTCACCAACCAGCCAACTGATGCAGGATCAAACTAAACCCAAAAGGAACCCGAAACTTACCTTGTGGTTGAGTAGCACGGAACAGCCAGGCTCCAGGAGGTCCTTGTCTACAAAGGAAAGGATGCTGACATAGTGCTCCGAGCCCACTGATGTGGAGACAATGGCATGGTTGTCATCTATGATCTCCTCTAAGGTCCCGACAGACATTGGTGTTCCTCTAAGGTCATCCACCTTAGACCTCTCCTCCTGTATAAAGAAATAGAGGGATGGGTAAAAGAGCATCTTCAGTTTGTTCTTTGCTAAAGGAGATGTTTATATGAATATTATCCTTTTATCTGCAAGAAAATGTTGCTTCTTTCAGTATAAATCAGGTATTTACGTTCTCCACAGATCTGGAGAGCTATGAGTACCTCTTGTTTCTCTTCTAAAGGCTTCATCTGTTCCTGGTTTCGAATGAACTCCTCCTCCATGAGTAGGTAATCTTTAATTCTCTCCAGCTTCAGCAGCTTCAGCCGACACTGAGTGTGAGGGGTGACTGTGGGGAGAGGCACAGACAGTTCAGTGACGAAAATGACCTACAGTTATAGTGATGGGAAAGGAGAAAGGAGGAACATCAAGGATGACTCTAAACAAAGGAAAACAGCAGGTCGGACCTAAAGGCAACTTGCTGGCAGCATCTGGCCCCTTAGACTTCTTCTTTCTTTTCCCAACTCTGGTGGGGATTGGTGGCTCATATTTCTTTTTCTTATCCTGGAACCAAAATAATATGAAGAGTAAACAAACAAAGAGCTACCTTTTAAAACAAGTACTACCGGGATGAGAAGTGTAAAGCTTTGCTTACCTTGTCATCTTTCTTTCCACCCCCTGGTCCGTGTCCTCCACTTTGGCTCTGACCCTGTAATTACAGGTGAAAAGCACAAATTGCAGCAATAAGTAATGCACAGGCAAACCGACACAATTTACTCCTTAATGACAATCATTTAACCGAGTTTAAAATGGAAATACGACTTCGAAGTAAACAATCTTTTAAATGATCCACCAAATATGACATGATTCTAATTTATCCGTGATTTCATTTGCTGTTGCAACATAATGCGCTGGGCGTAGAAATTGTAGCATACTTATGGTAGTCCACAGTTAGCATGTTAAATAGAAAGCTAAACAAACATAATATTAAACTACGAGAAAACGAAAACAAGCCGCATCACCTCAATACTCTAAGGCCGAATGGTTTTAGTGGACTTCTTTGTTTCATAAGGAAAATGCTACATTCTGAAATAGATTTACGGGTCCGTATTTAAAACACATTTCTTAAAGCTACTATATAAACTATAAAGACAGACATGAAATCTTGGACACAAAGTTAAAACAAAAATTAGTGCCTGCTCATATGCAAACAACGTATTGCAAAACAAACACTGGAGCTAAAGACACAAGCAAAGACCCTGTACACCAAGGTACATAGCATAGATCTTAGAAAATATCAATATAAAGATATTTTTAAAACGTTAACTAGATAAATGGATAAAAACAGACAGGTAGCTGACGACTGGTAAACCTGAGTGCGCTAGCTAATAAA
>JAOVYW010021982.1:10228-32170 GCA_025775045.1 Hiodon tergisus | reverse complement strand
TAGCTAATAAACAAAACAGGATTAGATCAAGTACAAATTTAGAACAATAATACGGAATTACATTTTTTATTTAACATCCGACACGCACGTATTTAACAACGAATACTGTACAATATTAATTTAAAACAAGCAAACGCATATATTTTAAAAATTGAAATGACAGAAATTGCTTGCTCACTGACCATAGTCGTTCACTGTAGTTGCTCGTCTCATAGAATATACGTCATACTACGGCAAGTAAAATAGTTCAAATCAACTGAGAAGTCTTTCTAAAATTGACATTGTGTCCCGTTTCATAACGGTATTTAAGAAACAATGCAGCAACGATCAAATCCATGTACCTAATGCAAATATTACTATTTTGCACCTTAGAGCTATATAGTATAACGACTCACTTTTCTCAAAATTAAGTCTTTACAGTCTTTCACTTGAGGTTTTACAACTACTGCTTATATAATATTTGGAGTATTTACAAATACAAATATATCTTGAAAATTCAAGTTCTAGTTAACTTTTGTTGGTAAATGCTGGCTTTAGGGGTTGTTCCGTGGGGTTATGGTTAGCACTCTTGATTGATAATTTGTCAGGGCACTGGGGGTGTAGGGGTTAAGTAACCAAGGGGTGTGTACAAGTCCCACTCCACCTGTTGTATCCTTGAGCAAGGTACTTAACCTGAGTTGAAATATCTAGCAAATTCAGTGAATTCTCAAATCTCTATGGACAAAAAAACTGAAAGGATCTTGTAAAATTGAATTTAAGGCCCACATATTCTTAAAGTAATTATATTTACATTTTTGTTGCATAGCAAACACTTTTTTTCAAAGCAACTTACAGAGCTTACATTTCTACATTCATCCATTTATACAGCTGGATATTTTCTTGAAGCAATTCATGTTAAGTACTTTGCTCAAGGGTACAACAGCTGGGGTGGAACGACCAACCTTTCAGGCCTTTTCCAAGTCTGCCACCTTAACCACTGCACCAACAGCTGTTTGAACATATTATTTTTTATCAGTAATTGCTTGAGAAGTTTTTTTTAAATACTGTAGTTGTTTGATTTTCTTTGTTACGGCTACAATACCATTGGTGTAAAATAAAATATCTATCAAGAAAACCTCAAATGAAGATGAACTGAGAATGGTGTCCATTAATATTTTAGTATTTTATTAATTAATAATCTATTGCTAATCCAAATACCAGACTAAAATTCTTCCTGAAATACTCCCTATTACATAGGTTATAATAAATTAGCAGAGAGACAGTTGATATCCCAGTTAAAATGAACAAAACGCAAGTAAAACTTTGGTGGTGGTGAAGAAATGGCATGACCAGTGGGATGCAGACAGCAAGGGGAGGAATTTCTCTCAGTTTCAGGCCAACGTCTTTGAGGGGAGAAAGGCTGGAAGAAACAGGTTGGAAGACAAATTTATTACTAGGTTGAGGATAGGGCACAGTCAATTAAATCAATCTCTAAATATAATAGGAAGTATCAGCAGGCAGGTGTGATTACTGTGGGAAAATAGAGGCGGTGTAACATGTCTTGATGCAGGGTGGATTGTGTTAAAGGGAGAGAGAGATAATGAGAATAAGTGTGAGAGAAAATGGGATACAGGATGTTAATATGAAGAGTTTATTGGGGGCAAAGCTGCAGATATAGATTTTAGTATTTTGTTTTCCTTTCTGAGAGAAACAGGGTTGATGGGTATGCTATAGTTCTCTGTCTCTAGCCCACACTCCAGCACAGTAGGTGGCGGTAATGCACCTGTAATGTTGGATGTAAACCGCCTTTAATCCCAAAAGAAGAAGAAGAAGAAGGCTATAATAAAAGCAGGAAGACCTGCTCCCACCAGCAGAAGAGGAAGTTCTTTCCTCTGCCTGGCTTAATGTTTCTGTTTGTCCTTATGCCGTTGCTTCCTGGACTGGGTCACCTCCTGCTGGAAAACATGCAACAAAACCCAATGATGTTGCTTTAGACACTTCCAGTGCCTAGTGAATCTCTGTGAGTTTTAAAACAAACAACCATCGTATGCATGTCATTGAACAGACTAATTTATATTTTTAACCCTTTAAGCATTATTTGTATTAGTTAATATTTGTTCATAGAGATTATTTCTGATTAAAAAAAACAAAACCCAATCATGTAAGAGGAATTAAACGCTGAGCGTACAGTCCTGTAAACTGAAGCAATCTCAGCACTTGCATTACATCACAGACTAAAACGAAATAATGAAACCGTGGCATCTTTTCATCTCTTAAGCATTGATAGAATTGGCCATAATTTAGTCAGGTTTTTTGTAGCAGCTTAAGCTGCATACATACCCTGCCAAAACAAAATGAGCTTTTGTTAAACAGGTTAGGGTTGGGATTAGGTTTAGGGTCCCACATAATGAAGACCCTGGTCAGACCTCTCCTGGACACCCTCCAGTTCACCTACCAGCCCCGACTGAGAGTTGAGGACGCCATAATTTTCCTGGCCAGAGCCGTCTCTATTTTCTGAGAAGGTTGAGGTTCTTCAACATCTGCCGGACAATGCTGAGGATGTTTTATGAGTCTGTGGTGGCCAGTGCTATCCTGTTTGCTGTCGTATGCTGGGGCAGCAAGTTGAGGGTAGCAGATGCAAACAGACTCAACTCATCCGCAAGGCCAGTGACATTGTGGGGGTGGAGCTGGACTCTCTATCGGTGGTGTCAGAGAGGAGGATGCTGTCCAAGCTGTCATCTTGGACAATGTCTCCCACCCACTCCATGATGTGCTGATCAAACACAGGAGTACTTTCAGTGCAAGACTCATCCCTCCAAAATGCACCACAGAGCGCCACAGGAAGTCATTCCTGCCTGTGGCCATCAAACTATTTAACTCCTCCCTCAGAGTTTCAGACATACGGTCTCTTAATGACTTACAGGACCTTGTAGTGCAATATATATTTTATATTATATATATATATATATATATAAATATTTTATATTTATACTTTTAGATGTGTATATTTATGTCTTATCTTCTATTTACCAAGTTTCTATTATTATTTCTATTCCTTATGACTGATGTGCAAAGTGTGCAATGCAACATAAGAATTTCCCCTCGAGGATCAATAAAGTATTTCTGATTCTGATTCTGATTAAAGGTAGCAGACAAGGCCTAGTCTCTCCATATCAAGAGGTCTTCGGTCAGCTTGTTGTACTGGTCAGTATTTAATTAAAGAGTGTGAAAGAGGCAGAGACATTTAATCACCCCTCTGCAGCCAAACCCTTCCCTTGCCAGGTGGTCTAAAACTGCACCTACGGGCCTATCTGCAGTCAGCTGGGAAGATGTAATACATCAGCACTAATAAACATTGTTAATTGGAATAGGAACCAAATCCAGATGGACCCTGTCAATGCTGATTGTATGTCTCTTGTTATCCTTGCGTTCGTAGACTCGACTTGACAGATTGATTCTCTGTGATGTGCTCTGCCTGACTACACGGTTCATTCTGGCAGAAGCATGGCGTTCACAATATATTCAGGACACATTCCCTGCCCCCCCGTCCCGCTCTTCACTGGCTCATTTACTACAGCGAGGGCACATTTACCTTTAGCCACCTCAAAGGTAATGCAGTGCATTAGCCCAGAATAGCTTTCAAACACCTGTCAGGTGATTGTGCGACAGTGGTTAGAGGTTAGAGGTTAGAGAGAGAGCAGGTTTTCACCAAGTGGAAGACAGAAATGAATAGACAAAATCCCCTTTGGGTGTATTTAACAGTTCATTTAGCTTTGTTTCCTCATGGATCAGAGGTAATGACTGCTGAACAGGAGGGTACAACTCTTCCTCAAGTGTGCAGGTCTGGTCAAAACCCTCATGGCTTTTTATATTATATTATATTTTTATAGTTCTCTTTATTTAGAGCAAGATAACTAAAATTCTGATAGATAACCATTTACAAAAGGGCTGTGTCACGAGACTAAGAAAAGCATGTAAAAAATATGGTGGTGTCTTTACCAGGAGGCCAATACAATATGCAATTTCTGTGTTTACAGCCTATTGTAGTCTTTTTCCATAGGAATAATGACTTTTGTCTTGTATTATGAGAGAGTAATGTGAATAAGTAACTGTTATCAAGACTGCTTACTCTAGATAAGAAATGTATGTATTCTGCTGATTTATCCCCTTCAGTTCATTAAGCGGAAAAATCTTCAGTGCTTGGGAAATGGAATGTGTGAATGGGGTTTGTAATGATTGTTGCTGTGATCGCTGCAGCTCAGTTCCACACTGAAACTGCACAGCAGTAATTATTTGGAGTCACCCCGAACTAGGTGAAGTCACATTGTAGGGCATTTTTTCCCACTGCTTTTCAGTGGAGCCCCTAATTATCAACTCATCTTTTTAAAAACACCACGTGCATTTTCAAACTGTGAACTTCCAAATGGTAAACGTGTCTCTTTTTGCATGGGGACAGAATGAGCGGTTGTGACATGGCTACGGCTCTGAAGATAACAAAACCAGCTGAGCGCCTCCATATGATCTGACCATGACAACAAAAACACCTTTAGGGCTTGAACTATTTTATACAGAGGCAAAAAGACACGGGAGGATGTGTCTCTTTGCCATCATTGGCACGGCTGTGATGTGGCAAAGGCACGACGCGACAGCTGTGCCAGTGATCGCAACACATTCCCTGAGGGTGTTATTGCTTTTACAAAACAGGAAACACAACAGATGTAATTTAACATGTTTTAATTATTACAGTAAACATGTCGTTCTGTCAAATAAAGTAGTCCCTAACACCAGTTACTATACTGAAACCATTTAGATGTTCTAACATTCAAAATGTAACAAACCGGGCATTAATAGTATTAAGTGATTAGGAGGCCGCGTGTTATTGTCTCATATTGCAAATTGACCAATGGAAATTTGGGACCGGATCTGTTTTAAGGTTTTACTTTTATTTATAAGAAAGAAAAAGGTTTAAAAAGAAAACCTCATTGCTTTTTTTGCATTATTTATGTTCCTATCATTTTGCGTCCTTCATGGTTTTATGATTTATGATTTAAAATGACTGAAAGAGCTGGGAAAAAATGATTGTACACAAGCAAAATAATCCCTTTGGTAAAACATGGCAAAATTCATCAAGCTTTAATGTATGTAGAAGTGCTAACTGTTAGTGTCTCCTCACATAACAGGTGTGTCTTTGCAATACATTTTTCAAAGGGACTGCTGAATCTTTCTTTTGATGTTCCCAACATCATACATTATTCAGTGTCTGAGTCTCCCGCTAGTTAGGGTATACCTTTTCAACAGCTCTTTCCTTGTCTTTAAATGCTAAAACCCTATCGAGTATAGTTTTCATCAATGTTGATGTTCCTTGTTTTCTTATTGTTATCTATTATGGGCATTGTGCTGAAAATTTTGGGCATTGTACTTTGATTTTTAAAAGATATTACTGTCAGACATTTATGCGCCCCTGTATATTATATATATATATTATAGTACTTGCCTGTGGTCAGATTGTACAAATGGCCATTTAGTATTAGGAGTGATGTGCATCATCACTAATGGTGCTCATTTGAGAGCCCTCTCACTTTTGTGTGACAAAACACCTCTTGTTTTTGTTTTTTTCATGAATATGAGAAAAGCGAACTAAAATGGATTACCACTAATGAAAATGATTTCAGAAGACTGCTCTTATTACCACTTTTGTCCATTTGAAACAATTTTTTTCCCCATTTAAACAGGGGTTGCACCACGGCAAAAAATACATATGTTCTTGAATAATAGCATGGAGGAAATGTACTACAAAGTGAACAGATTATGTGAATATTACTGTTGTCCGTTCATGATACATAACAGATTTTGAAAATTAGTCATTTTCCTACTAAGACTTCTGAATTTTCTGTAGCTGAAAATGTGTCACTTACTTTTAGAAAACCAGTACATGGAAATATCACTTTCATTTAGTCAAATTGCTTATTACATTTGCACTAATTTATTAGCCATGATGTGATACTTAACAATCCTGACTAGTGACCGACTCAACTGACCCACCTGCAATATTGGTTTTAATTATGTTTTTGCTTTTATGCTCAGAATTAGCAGATTATCATCAGAAAATCAATGCCCTAAGCCCTGTCTTTAAACAAAGTAAGGATGATGAAGATTTTTTATTTTATAGATTATAGCAATATTTTCTTTTGTGGGTGAAATTAACAGTCTCTGCCCAGGCAAGTCTCCACTTTACTTAAGTCTTGTTTTCCGAGTGTTTTGATTTAAATAATAAAACATTCTGATTGTCTTAATTTAATGATTTAACCAAACCTTAAGAAATGCAGAGCAGTTTCTCAGGAACACAGGAGTAACAATGAAAAACAGGAATACTGATATTATGAAAAATTCAAACCATGTTCTCTGACATCAAGAAAAGCAGAGTCCCCGTACAGTGTGATTTCAGCTCCAGAATGTGGAGGATGAGTGGGTTTGTGGATATTTATCACATGAGGTGCATCTTAGGGCGTAACAAACCTGAGTGTGGCACTACCATCATAGTGCATTTGCTGTCTGTGGCAAATCGATTTTGGCTCATTTCTACAGGGCAGCATCTGGAGTGTTTTGTGGGGGGAGGGGTTCTCATCTGTCAACACTGGTTTCTGCCAGTCTGTTGTTCATGATAGCCAGAGCCCCGACACCCCCAGAGAAGCTGTCAAGTTGATAGCTGGGCCCTGACTGGGCAAGACGGCCATTGGCCGTCTCCGACAGCTGCTTCTGCATGATGGCCAGCGACACTTTGTTGGCTGCTAGAAAGTCCTTCATGGAGATCATCTCTCCAGAATTCCTGCGTCCGTCTATCTCACTCCCCTCTACACCGTCTGTCTCCACAGAGATGTCATGCCGGCCACCATGTGGGTTCCCTGGCGCCACCAGGTTGCGGCGGCGGGGAAGAGGCGCACATCGGTGGAGAACCTCATCTCGGAGACAGCAGCAACGCCGCCCCCCACAGGGGGTCTCCAGCTTCCTTAGAATCAAGTTGAGAACCTGCTTGATGACAATGGAGATGACATTGAAGAGCGAGTAGATGCAGCAGACACCCATCAGGATGAAGATAAAGTTGCCCAGCCGGTAGACGGCCTGGTGCTCATATCGCATTTGCTGGCCGCTCACCAGGTCCCCGAAGCCGATGGTACTGAAGGCCACGAAGCAGAAATAGAGCGAGTCAGTGTAGCTCCAGCCCTCAGCCGCTGAGTACATGGCTGAGGCGCAGCAGGAGACCGTCACCGCCGCCAGGCACAGGATCAGCATCACGCAGTAGACGGATGGCTTCCAGCCAGCTAAGCTGCCTTGGCCCCTGGGCACCCCCCCGCCATCATGTGGCAGCACCCCTTTACGCCGCCGCTGTAGCTCATAGCAGGACTTGAGGACGAAGGCCAGCACCATGATAAGTCGCTCCAGGAACAAGTTGAAGAAGAGGATGGTTGAGGCACACCCGATGAGCCCGTAGAAGATGAGGAAGATCTTTCCGCCAACAGTCGCTGGGGTGGTCATTCCAAATCCTGATTGGGTGGATAAATAACATTTCACATATTTAATTTTATTTAGAATTGCCATTTTTTGTTGCATTTTCTCCCCAATTTGAAATGGTAAATTACATCATGTTTCATCACTATGATCACACATGGGTAGAGTGAGGAAGCTGCACCATACTCCTCCAGTCGTAGTAGCCTTCTAGTCACCCATCTCTTTTACACTTTGCAGGTTGCATGCTTATTATAGGAGGGGCACATCCCTCTTGTCCTGCTTGGAAGCTGGTAAGAGATGCTTGTGAGATTAGAGAAGTCCTGCCAATTTAGCCCACCCCAGCTTGGGCTGCGCAATGCCAGTTATGTGTATCATTGTGCCTAAACTGCCTAAACTAAAACTAAAACTTTTTTGAAAATAAATGATTCATAGTAAGCAACTGCTTATTATTCCTTGCATAAGAAAGATGTATTTTTTCTGACTTACGGCCTCAAACGTTAGCCTCCTTCATCACATCAGGTCATTGATGCTAGATTTTTAGTTATGATGTGATAAGACGGCACACTGATAACTGACAGCAGAGTGATTAGATTCTCCCAGCCAGTGCAGACCACCGACACACAAACAACTCACCCTTTCTGTCTGCGAGCAGGCAGGGCCCAGAGGACCCCTCACCTAGCAGCAGCCTCTGGTTCGTTGCAGCCCTTGCAACAGCATCACAAAGGCTGATTAAAACTCCACTCGTCCGGCTCCCTGATGTGAGAGCTCTTCTCTCTCCGCACAAACTACTCCTCGTCTTCAGGCTTGGAGCATTAGCCAGGTTGCCAATGGTGACACATGCTAATACTGCCCATCTTATGAATCTTCCCCCCACTCTCTCATCGACAGATGCAAATTACTCTGGATGCCTAATTATTCCTGCTCACATCCCTGTTCCTTCCAGATGAAAGCACCTTGTAAAACACACGTCTTAAATAAGTAACTTTAACGGTTTTCCTTTCGTGAAAGCTAAGTTTTTATTTGTTCAGTACTTAGTTAGGTGACATAACAACTTCAGCACAGCACAAACAGCAAAGCCTTTGTGAACGCTCTGACGTGATAGATATGCTCCATCCAGGGTTTGAATTTGAAAAAGTCTGTAATTTTGTTGCTTTATTATTTAATTTTAATAGGCAAAAAGCTGTTTATTTAGATTTTTTTATTTTAGATTTCCTTTGTTTTTAAAATTTGCTGTTTTTGTTGAGTTTGAAATTATGCAGACTAAAACAAGCCATCTGTGTTCTTGTGTGTGGCATGCCTCATCCACAATCCATGTGTCTGCACACTTCTTCAGAAACACATACTTCTTTGGCGTGAACATTTTCAGTTGTAGTTGTATGACTTCAGAATCATCAGGTAGGGAACATACTGCTGGTTGGATTAGTGGAGAAATATGTTTACGTAATACCGATGTTAACTTATGTACCTGTTTCCATTCTTTATTTCATTTTCAGAGATTATATTATGAGGCCACTATCATATGAGCTATTAACCCATCACAAATATAGACGGAAGTAAACAAAATATTGAAACCCCATACCATTTTTATGTGCCTTTTAATATCAGCCTAAATGTTTACCCCAGGTATGCATGTAATTGAGACAAGTCATTAAAATACCAGTGAAAGGGTCTTCGTGAGCATGAAAATGGCTGATGTTGAGGTGCCAGTCAGCTCAGCCTCAATTGTTAGTATTTATAATCACTATCCAAAAATAGCTGTAATTACCCAGTTTGGAGCTTAGAGGGGGTGTGGTTTTCTCACGGAATCAGTGAAGTGACTTAACAAAAAAAAACTGTATCTGTTGTTCAGAGTCCATTGTCCAGTACAGGTAAGCAGTTGGGTTCTTTAATGTCCTTAACGCCTATGTTTTACTTTGTGTTATTATATGTGATTTAGGGAGAGGCTAAAATAGTTCAACTGGAACTCTGTGTACCCGAGAAAGCCTTATCGTCACTGTAGGATGGCGTCACCATTAGAAATTATAACACCGAGTAATATATTTTAGATATTTACAGCTAATAATTAATTTTTTATTCCTCACAAACAAAGTAAATAAAAATAAACCGGCCATAAAAAATAAGCCATTAAAATACGTGCACGTGTCATACATATCATATTCCTGTGTGACAGTTCGTGCCACTATTGTAACAGCTATCGTAATTCCGACAATTTCTTCCGTCATTATTATTAAATGCATATTTCAAATATTAAGTTTAGAACATTGTTCCTAATAATGCCAACATGTCTGGGTTAATTTTCAAAACCAACGGGAAAATAGCATTATAAAATCTTTATTTTTTCTTTAGACTAAAGGCTAACCGTTACACGAACCATATTCACACATTTAAAAAAAAACTCTGGCTTATGTATCTTTTCTTTGAAATAAGGAGCGTCGGAATGACCCGACAGTAACCTTACCAATAGTTGAAACCACGGTTCCAACGAAGTAGAAAGCACCGGTAAAATCCCATCGAGGTCTCACGGTGTCCACGCGGATACCGGCGACGTTCGCTTCCTCATAGAACCTTAGGAACTTCTCCAGTTCATCTTTGCTGAGATTATGCATATAACTGAAATGTTCAAACCTTTGCGCCCACTTTTCTTTCGCCTGTTTTTCTTTTGGGTGCTCGAGTGCTGAAAAGACAGCGGCCCCGCACAAAAGGTAGAGGATTATCAGAAGCGCCAGCAGAAGGAACCTTGCATTATCCTCATTTAATGGCCCAAAACCACAGCAACAAGCACTCCGACAAGCCATTATGTTGTCACTGCAGAAAACGAACTAGAGTATCTCCACATGATCCCGAAAACGATTATCGTCCGTAGTTTGAGAGAGAGAATAGGTGTTTGGTCATGCTGACAACCACAAAAGTTCGGTTAAAAAATATGTTAAAAGCATACAAGTTTTACTTGCAATGTGAATGAATAAATAATGCACGTTTCGCAGTATAATTAAATTATTCGTTAGTATTAACTTATTTAGTCTAGATACCTGAATTTCTAGAAGTTAATTTCATATTCTCGATTATAATCCTTAAATTATAAAAGTACTTAAAGGCTTTGAAAAACAAACCCTTCTAGCGTGTATGAACATATCAATTCGAGGGATGAGCAGTAAAACGGCACAACATCGATTCCAAACGAACGAGTAATCACTATATTTTGCGACATGAACTCAAGCTAAATTGTCACGTAGTGAGTTTTCCGAATAGCCACGGCGTTTGAAATCAATGCGCAGTTTAAACAAAGTTTTGTTGCAATGGCGGTAAATCACACTTCTGCACGAAATCCTACCTGTGGATAATAACGTTAGTATTTCCTGTATCTGCAGTCTTTTAACCCGTTTCACGCCATCAGTGACAAATCATAGCACAAGCTGGCTTTAAGAAAGCCCATTGTTCACAGCTACAATACGCACATACTTTTCATACCAAATACATTCGAAAACACCCGTTTCCTTTTTTATTTATGTTTCGAACCTTCCGCCAGCGAAGGTCCTTCTCTCATTTTCACAGATTTTACCCTTCAAAGAGAATATTTTATTACCATGAGTGTGTCTCATCCCAGCTGGCAGAGGCAGAACAGTGACAACAACCGAAGAGTCACACAGCAGCAACAGTTTCTTCAAAAGTTAAACAGAAATTCTACATTCTAGTACGCTAGGACTCCAGTGTTGACCCACACTCTCTGGTTACTTGAGACTCCAATGTTGACCTCAAAGTCTGGCTCCCTGGGACTCCAATGCTGACCCATGCCTTCTGGTTCCCAGGGACTCCAGTGTTAACCCACACTCACTGGTTAACTTCACTTAATCTAAAAAAGTAACTTTCTGAAGAATCAAACAAATAGAATTTCATATTTATTCCTTTGATTAATTTATCCCATATTTTTGTCATGAGTGTCTAGACTGTGGTCTCAACCTGATCAAGCAGAAATTCTATTAGGGATTGTTTTTGTCATTTAAAATTTGAAAGTGCTGAAAATAATTTAAAAACAGTGACATGACTCCCAGTGGAAAGCCAATGGTTTTTTGAGGCAGAAACATTTTATTAATTTTATGCAAGTTCTATTTTGGCATTATAGAAAAATGTATTCCCAATGTATTCCCGATTTCACTGAGAGGTAACAGTAAATAATTCTCAGCAGACTAAAGTCTAAAGGCCAGGTAACTGCTTCATTAAAACTTTAAACTCTAAAGATCTAGTGGGAATCGTTCTCAGGCATGTTTTAGGGGAGGGTCGATATCGGATAACCTTTTCGATCGAGCCAGAGTTTTCCACTATTTAACTGGTAGCAATAGAATTTGCCATAGCAAATGTCATATTTTAGCAGGAGTGAGGCATACATACTTACAGCTGTGACCCTTGCTGCTTCACAGAGTTTAATCTTCCCTAAAGATAGGAAACAGAAGGTTATTGTTTCTGGTTTTCTGGAAAGCTTAGTCCAGTGATTCACAATTGCCACCCCTTTCGATCCCGATTTTAACGTTTTACCATAGCTTTCTGTCATTTCTTCAATTAAAAATCAATTTAAAAACCTGAAAATCTGCCTGACATGACAGGCTAGACAGTGTTTCTCCGGTGCACTGGGCTCCGATGACATTGTAGCTACATTGTAGATGGCCCCTGAGTCACCAAACCTGGTTCAGACTGAGGTGTAAAACCAAGGCAAATAGATTATGGCAGTAATACTGAAACAGGACATTGTAATTTACACAAAATGTGCAATTTTATTACTTAATTCTAACACAAAGGCAAAATTATACGACTATGGTAACAACACTGAAGCAAATAGTGACAGCTGCTTGGACTCATTGGTCACACTTTCTATAGAAGACATATTTGCAGTTATACAGTTGTTAGTAAAAGAGTTTTTATTTATTAACTATTTATTTTCTAGGAAGGCAAAATATAAAAGGCAATTGACAGAGTCCATGGGAGAATGTGTCGAATGGTCAATACTAAATGAAGATCTTAACTGGAAACCGATGGCAAAAACGTCATCATGCCCCTGTCCTTCTCTACCTCTAGTTGCGTGAAGCTGAAGTGACGTTACGACGGCACCCAAACATTCCCGTGAGTGTCCGGAGCTTCTGTGTAGGGGACATTCCAGATCCAAGGTTGATCTGAAAACAGGGCAAAGAAAAACAAAAAAAAACTGACAACTTTAACCATAAGTAGAGTCTTGCAGTGAATATTTAAAGGGCACCTGTATAGGCTGCATGGCCTACAGTGAATTAAATGACTAATGGCTGGAAGGTGGGTGGGCTGGAGCTGCTCAACTGCAAGACAGTTTTCTTTAAAACACTGTCTCCTGTTGGTAATCTTTATATAAATATATGAGAATTAGTGTCTCACGTGAGAGTATATCAATGCCTAATTAAAGATAGAAACATTAAATAGTGGATGCATCAGCACCCATTGTGTAGGTGGGCTTTAAAACATGCTAGTCAATACACCAGGAGTCAGTCGTGACCTACAGGGGTGATCTCACATACATCATATCTGCCCTCACTTATCACCCCAGGAAACATGCAAGTGTGAGAAACCAGAACACAACTGGCATTCCTCTCTAGGCAGCTCCATCTGCTCATGCCTGGCAGATGTTGCAGAGGTTCCACTGGCACAGAACAGAGATCCAGTGTCCATGGCAACAAGCACAGGAAAACTGGGTTAAGCAAAACAGAGTTAACAACTTCAACAACAAATCAACATGGCTGTAAAAACAATCTGTGCTTAATGATGAGATTAATCAGTATGAGGATGGTGCATGTCGTTATGGACAGAGCGAGTGCTGGAGAGTCACAGAAGGCCAACACTGCAGGGCACATACAGCATTGATATTGTATTACTTGTACATGTGGTTAACATGGTTTAATTTTTAAACTACAACTGATTTAAATTTTTATCTATCGATCAATGTTGCCTTCCATTTAGAAAGCAAAGAAATGGGGGGGAAAAAAACAACAGTTTGATATCGCAAACGTTGTACAAATTTAAAATATTACATTTTAAGTTTTCAATATAATTCAGTCCTAGTGTATGGTAACCCTCATCTAACAAAGACTTAAAATTTTATAGAGAACTCAGTATCCCTA
The DNA here is from genome assembly GCA_025775045.1 of Hiodon tergisus. NCBI lineage: Eukaryota > Metazoa > Chordata > Actinopteri > Hiodontiformes > Hiodontidae > Hiodon > Hiodon tergisus. The sequence goes on along the minus strand of JAOVYW010021982.1, from coordinate 18,551 downwards.
CTTTACCATGTACCATGTACCACCTTGCTTGGAGGTTCCTAACAAAGGTCTTAAGGCAGGATTTGTACTGGTTATTATCCATATTGTCAAGATCAAAGAATATTAATCTCGCCGCCATGAACTGATGCACATCATTGTCTGTGAAAATGATGGTTTCCACCATGGCGGCTAGTACATCTTATCCACTTAGGGATAGATAAAGAGTTCAGCTTTGAGTAAACGGGAATCAACACACCACTGGTATGGAATATGGTGTAAGTCTGAACTGTCGAGATTACTTTCAGGCTTGATAGGATCATGAAACTGTACTTAGCTGACATGGGGGGTGACCCGGTGTCGGAGAGCCGACTGTCAAACGTTGACAGGGTGGCATCCACCTTCCCCCTCCCTCCAACCCATCCACCCCCACTGCTCCAGCTTCCTCCTTCTTGCCCCAGCCTACTGCTCCCTTCAGTCCTGCTGCCCCAGCCTCCACCTACATTTCCGCCCTCTTGCTCTACCTCCCCTGCTTTCCTGATTTCCTGAAAAACGCACAGTTATCTAAATAATACAGATTTTTACAAAACTAATGAAAACTTACAAAAATTAAATATAAAGGACCAGTGATATCTAATGCAGAGTGCGGATCTTGGGTGTGTACCAGTTAAAAGCCTTAGTGGATTTAATTCATGAAAGGCCAGCAGTGAAATGAAAAGTAAAGTTAATACACATGACGGGTAGTCAAGCTGAACTGAGTTTCCTCTATGATAGAGCCATGGGTGTTTGGTTGCCATAGCTCAAGCCTGGTCACACAGAAATGCACAGCTCTCAGTTAAGAACTTAAGATGATAGATCTTAGAGAGCCTTGTGTAGGTCAGTTTAGCTATTCCACCGGTTTTAACAGGGTGATTTAAGTTTAGGGGTGTAACTACATTACACAAAAGTGAGAGATTCCATCATGGCATTAGCGTTTAGTTCACTGAGTAAACATAACATAGAATACTTGTCAGGGCTCTACACGGTGAGGATTTTACTCACATTTGCCAGCGTGAATAAAAAATAAGGAGCACCACTGTTCCCAAATAACTGGTTAAAACAACTCATCACCATGTTTGCTGTTTTGGCATATAATTGAGACATATGACCATATTCAATTTAAGAAATGTAGTTTATTTTTGGTGGTTCAACCACATAACATTTTGTACAATGTAATAAACAAAACCACAACTCAAAAAATAACTCAAGCGTGGTTCAATTAGCGCTGAAAACAATGACTATCTAGCCAAGTTGCTACCTAGCTATCACTTCATTTATTCGCATTTACCTAGCAAGCTGGTTATTCAATTAAAGGCAAACAGCTATTTTCGGAAACGGGACACCTCCCCTCGGCTGGGTGAGATGCAGATGAGGGCTCCTTTCAGCAGACAAAACACGAGAGTCCAGATGAAACCACAAGACTGAAGTTTGCTTCCTTTGAATTCCCAGCTTCTAATTTGGTCAGCATAACCAATAAATTTTTTTTGTGTCTCCAGGAGCGATTTTAAATGCTTAGATGACGTTGGGCCACCTCTTTTTCGGCTTTAATGTAAAAAGACAAATCCCTCATCAAGATCCAGTTGTTTTATGTGCTTAACAAGACAGCAGAAATTTGCCTTTGAGTTGAATTCGCAATACTTGTACAGCACAGTTTTTTTTCCTCCACAAGACTATCCTAATTATTATAATAACTATTTTTCATGAAAAATCCTAGATAAAAAAGAAAAGAAAAACCCCTGATCCTTTTAAAAGTGAATTGAGACTCAGTACCTTAACACCAAAATCATACCCCAACCACACGCAACTCATGAGTAGGAGTATCTGGCGGCTGAAGAACGATAACCATGTCACCCGCCAAGTGTGACCACATTCTCCAAGCGGGAACAGGCCATATGGTGGGTGGAAACAAGGAAAATTCTGATTGAATCCAACACATCTTTAATCTAATATAAAGGTATTATAATTTAAGAGGTTGCAGCATACAGTGCCGTGAGACTGACGTTTTGTGTATTGATACGTTTGTGGTTCACGTGTTGGTTATTTGGGAGAATAAGAATTGGCAATTACAATTTTCTAAATGAAATAAACTAAATCTCAAGACCATTACTACTGAATTTACCAATTAAAAGTTGTGGATTTAATATAAATTTTAAGTATTATTTGGCTAAGAAGATGAATCGATCTTAAATTTTTATTTTGTTAAACCATGACAAGGGAGAGGATTAAAAATTGTATCAATTGTATCTTTTCTTAGACACTTACTTCATATGTTTGGTAGAAGATAAATATATCTTACCTTTACTGGAATAGTGTTGTGGGGGAAGGTCAAAGGGCACAGGAAAGGAAGTGGAGGGGCTGGTAGCGGGAAACTGACTCTTCTGGACTGTAAATTGGGTCATGTTCTGTAAAGAAACACTGTCTCAGGAATGGGACCAATAAATGAGCCCAATAAACGGGCCCTAAATCCCTTACTGCACCTCTTCCTCAGTGGAATCTACATGCTACATTACAGAAGATGAGGCAGATAAGAGTCTTTTCTGTGGTGGTACATCTTTTTTTTTTTTAAAAGGGGCCTTGAAGCCATTATCTACGGTGCACTACATCAAAATAAAGATGAGATCTGACATGTGTTCATCGCACCCTGTAAAATAAAGGGGAATGAATGAATTCATCCACACGCTCTTTTAAAGCTAACCTGGAATGCCACAATTTTACCAGGCCCCTAAGGACTGCCTATTCTGCCAGGCTTACACAGTCTGCTCCCTCATGTGTACACAACAAGCTCACCGAGCCGGGGTTTATCTCAGCACACAACGACAAGCAGTGGAAAAAGATGTCACAAACCAAACAGACGTTCTGTGAAAGCACTGTCATTCTGCAAATCATTTTACTTCAACTATTTGGAAACTGGCACGTTTGTTCGATGACTGACTGCATTTACACAGAAAGCAAGGGGCGAGGCTTCCTGTGCTTTTCATTCTTGGGTGAGCGAAAACACAACAAGACTGCTGCTTAGCAGATTTAGGAATAACTAAATGCTACTTATGACAAGGAGAAATGCTCTCACTAAAACGTACCATTTAGTAGCTTAGCAGACGCTTTTATCCAAAGCGACTTACACAGCTTGCAATTTCTACATTCATTCACTTGTACTGGATATTTACTGAAGCAATTCAGGTTAAGTACCTCGCCCAACGATAAAACAGCTGGGACCATCTAACCTTTCGGCTACAAGCCTGTCACTACACCAACAGCTGCCTCTACTAGTGTAATGAGCCCAAGCAGTCTCCTTCCCTCAATCTCGTTGATGCTGAGTAACATACTGAGTAATATGTTGAGATGAATGTGCTCACTAGCAGAAAAACACAAGGTCCTCTGGGATGTGAGACCGGTACAGCGTGACAACCCTAAGGAGGATATTCACGAATGCCGACGGCAGGAACAGAACCCAGAGTTCATACTCACGAATGCCGATGGCAGGAACAGAACCCAGAGTTTGTACTCACGAATGCCGACGGCAGGAACAGAATCGGGAGTTTGTACTCACAAACAGCGAAGGCAGAAACTGAACCCAGATTTCATATTCACAAAAGCTGGCCACAGGAACAGAATCCAGAGTTCGTACTCACAAACAGCAAAGGCAGAAACTGAACCCAGAGTTCATATTCATAAATTGTCATGGCAGAAACAGAACCCAGAGTTCATACTTACAAACGCTGAAGGCAGGAACAGAACTCCAAGTTCATAGGATCGAACCATCATCTGGGTGCTGTTCTTCTCTAAGGCACCCCAGGCTGCTTTGGATAGATTGGCACTGAGAAAAAGACCAGAAACGAAAGGATCATCAGCAAATCCCACAAGATTGGGACCCATGTGTCACACCCCTCCTAGGGTGAAGGGAACCGAAGCTCTTGGGCTGCTGGCTTTTCAGTGAAACTTTGTCACACAGACGACTGGGATGCAGAAGCATCTGAGGCAAATGGTGGTTTAGCAATCTTTCACATCATGCATGTCTGACATGTCAAATTCTCCACATTGAAAAAATGTATCATCAAAGGTGCGACAAAGGTCCTGGGAAACCTTTCCACATATTACACCGCTGGGTGTAGTCGGCTTAAATGTCACAAATTTTTTATTTAAAAAAAATGATTAATTCATGGAATAATTACCTACCAAGCATGTATAGTCATTATATTCAATATAATTGTTTTTGTCTTTTTTCTGCTCGGAAGCATCGTGTTGCTTTTGTCATACCTGTTGTTGCTGGCGATACCTAATGGTTAACAAACAGCAAAACAGTTCATAGATATTTAGTGTACATTATACTATTTTGCATATATTATATTGTTACAGGGGAAAACAAGATGCAATACAACTGCAAGGATTAGAGCCCATGAGGATGTCCAAGTCATACACTATTTTCTATAAAACCTCATTGACTACGAATGGCTTTTTCCAAGCCCTATTGATTCAAAAAGCACAGCTGTAAAGTTTTTCCACTTTTAAATATGCAGACCATAAACACAGAAACTGTGTCCATCACCACCAGTAACAGCGGCGCAAACAGAATTTGGCCCCGGCTACTGCCTGGCAACAGTTGCTAGGCAACAACGGCGCAAGTTATGACACAAATTCCAGTGTGCACTGCTCAATACTGCTGTAAAAGCCGGAGGATTGCCCTCGCTACACAAACGGATCCAGATGTTTGGAGCAAACAACCATGCCCTCCATTGTACAGAAGATTAAGCCAGCCAAAGATTGGGGCGGAGCTACAGTTGCTTCTTTATAATATGATTTGTGGACAGAAACAGCCAAAGCCAAGATATCTGAGAAGAACTTCATTTTAACCGTAGAGAGATGTTACCAATGTTCAAAAGTCTTATCAAAATAATTTAAAAAAATTTTGTTCACGTCCAGACTTACAGTCCCAGACATAACAAAGATTTATCAGGGAAGGTTGGATGGATGTACTTACACCCAATCCAATGCCGTAGTGGTTGCGGTAACACCCAGAGCCCCCTCACCTGGTGACGAGGAACCAGGCCAGCTCAGTGAAGTCGGGTGATGTCCTCATGTAGGTCTTGATATGTGGCATTGCTCGGGTTCTTCCTGTTACCTCAGCGGACCAGCGGCTACCACCGAAAGAGAGCGAGAGAGAGACAAACTTTCTGTTACAGGTAAAGGGGTTATTTGCCATCCGAACAGGTACCGAACAGTTATGTACAACATTAAGTCATAACCATTTGCCATTTCTTTAGGACTTGAGACTTTGTAAAGCCATGGTATGAATGCCTTTTGTATACTCAATGTTCACTGAAAAAAATGGTTTGTAAATCATGGCTGTGGACAAACCGCCCCAGTTTCCTGCACCCTTTACCCTGACATCTAAGTCAGAGCTGATGTGAATGGGGGTAACTCGAGGTTACCAGCTCATTTAAAACTTCAAATCTAGAGGGGAAATTACTAATTAGGTTCGGAGGCAGGAAACCTTACCATAACCTTGGTTCCCTGAAATAGAAATATAAACAATCACTAATGGGTTATTTTTCAAAGAATATCTGAGCAGATGCAAAATTCCTCAAGAGTACATCTGACGTTGTGTGTCATAAATCTTACAAAAACACACAGTCAGATCTCAGTTCTATTTTCTTCTTCTGAGCAACTGCAGAACCCAACGTTTCCTTTCAAATGTGAAATATGAACCATCACTAATAGGTGAGTAGACCCAATCTGTGGTGAGGAAAGTCGTATGGCTCTAAACGAGCTGTGTCACCATTCATATGACTGTCGCCTCTCTCCGTTAACTGGGTGGTGGAGGGAAGCCACCCTTAACACTCTATTCACAAATCCAGGGTGCTGCACATCCATGACATTCAGCTAGTGGAACTGATGAACGTGCGTGGATTCGATCGATGTACCCAGGAATATCACACAAGACGTAGTTTGTCCCCATTTGGAATGGCGCGTAATCCTCTTCGGCGGATGCAGCTTGCTGACCTGAAACGCTGCCTATATTGTCTAGGTGAGCCACCAGGACAGTCTCTGTCTGGACAGGGCCTTGCGCTGCAAATGTTATCCGTAGCAGAAAAAATAACTATTTGGACTGGCGTAAGCTCACTGTTCTCCCCAAATAACATACTACACTCTCAGAAAGGCCTGAACCCCTTCTGGAGCCAAACACAGAGCTGCTGGTTGGACGGGTTGAGGTGACACAGATTTCCTCGTGCCTGCCTTGGAATTGTTCCTTGTTATTGCCTGATCTTTGCAAGGCAGAACGGGAGCAGTGCCACCAGTGGGAATGCATAGAGGAGGCCCGCTGGCCAATGATGTGCCAGCATGTCTATCCCCAGACACTCCTTAAGGAGAACCAAAGCGGGCAGTGTATTGTCAGCTGGGAGTCAAAAAGTTCAGTCTGACCAGTTCCGAACCTGTTCCAAACGAGGCTCACAACCCGAGGGTGGAGTCTCCATTCGGTGGTGTCTAGAACTCCTCTTGACAGGAGATCTACCATCGTCAGATGAACTGCTCAGAGTGAGAGTTGATGCGATTGTGTCCAGAGCAGAATCTTGGTAACCATATGCTGGCGACTTGATGGTTGTAAGACAAGCACAAGGGTCCCTTTCATCTCCTCTAAAAAAGACTCAGGCTCAAAAATAATGCAGGTTTTTGCGGTGCCTGTCACACAGAGACATCCATAACCTACTCTAACCCTACACACCATGTGCATTCCAAACACCACCCCAACGGTAGGCATCTGTGGTGATCAACTCTCTCCTTGTCTCCACACCCAACTGCACGCCAAAGTGGGTCTTTGAGCACTCTCCACCTCATATAAACCAGATATCTTGGTACTCTGATGCTCTTGAGCCTTATCAACCAAGATCAGGTGTGTAAAGTACCGAAAGACACAGACAATGCAGATACAAAAGTATGACTGCACTGCATACCAACAGCCAAGAAGCTTATTAAATATGAATGTGAAAGGGAACTCAACATCATATCCTTACAGAAAATTAACCACTAAGGTCTCCTTGGAGGACCCCTATGCAGGTTTGCTACCAGATTCAGGGGGTTTAGGTGCCTATGAGCATGGCGTTTGTGGGCCCAGAAATGTCAAGAATGGGATACAGGGCATAGAAACTCACTGGAAGTATGTGTGGAGCCAGAGCTGTCTCTGGGCGGTCTGTATGCTGTAGGGGAGCGATCCGCCAGCTGCAAAAACAAAGAGGTTACATCAAGGATTGCTAGGAGCCCAGAGAAACTGCTGGCGAGGTGCTCTGGGGCTAGACACACTGTAGATGCTTACCAGGGTAACCCTCCAAACTGGTCCTTACGTTGTTTACGGTTGGGTACACCTATGAGCAAAGGACACAAGATTCAACACAATAACCCGCTCCACCAGCACTTACCTGCCAAACGCAGCTATTTTAATGTAATTACCGTTTAATTTCCACTAATAATCGTGCTTCACACCGCTTTAGTATCTTCGTTTAAAAAAAAAAACGAAAATATGCTTTTAATAGCCAAACATCAAAGTTCACAATTAGCGCTGGTTAATTATCTTTTCATTCTAACTTATAATAACTAACTCTCCTCCGTGAGCAAGTATATTCTGAGGGGGCTTAATGAGTTCAGTTATAAAAGCATCTTTTTCGATCTCTTAGACTGTAATCAGACACACAACAGAACTGAGGATCATCCAAATAAAAAAAAAACACACCTTTAATTCTCACTATAATTACCAGTGCCAACTACAGCCATGTTTTGCTGTGATAACCAGCTGCTCCATAGTCTGACCAGGAGGTGCAGTGCGTGTAACTTACCAGGTGGACGGGAGGTTCAGAACCAAGGGTTTTCACGCCATTCCCCATGGTGGTCAGTGTGCGCTGGAACTCGGCAGCAAGCCACTTAGTCTTATCGATGCCCATCGACCCGATGCTGGAGAACTGGCCCACCACAGGCCACGTCTCCTGGTTCTGGGTAGGCTTCACATTCTCACTCAGCAGCTTTTGGGGGAGAAAACAAACAGCTGTGAACAGTGCAGTGATCACTCTCCCCCAAATTCTGCTGAACAAAATGTCTCCCACATGCCGGTGCTTCATTAAACAAGGGGTGACATGGTGCAAGACCAGCGTTACTTCAACCAGAAGGAGCAGCTAAACAGTTTTAAGGGTATGAGCGAGAATGTGTACAGTCTCTGAGTGGCAGAAAAAATATTTTCATACAACTGAATCTCCATTTAGTGTAAAGCTTCACCACTCACTCAGTCAGTCAGTCAGTCAGTCAGTCAGTCAGTCAGTCAGTCAGT
>JAOVYW010021982.1:0-10128 GCA_025775045.1 Hiodon tergisus | reverse complement strand
ATCTCCATTTAGTGTAAAGCTTCACCACTCACTCAGTCAGTCAGTCAGTCAGTCAGTCAGTCAGTCAGTCAGTCAGTAGGTATAGGCACTCGCCTGAGCAAAGACCGAGCTCTATTCCGTTTGGGAATGGGAGAGCAGACTGAAGTGCCTCTCCTCCAATTGGCACTGAACTTCTCGTGCAAACTGTCTAGCTTGGAGAATGGAAAAGAGATGGGTGGCTCAAAGGAAGTGTACTTCTTCACCCTCCATATGTGTGATGGTGGCAAGCCAAGATACATAATAAAAATAATTGGAGATTCCAAATAAAAAGAAAAAAAACAGGCACATAGATATGCAAACACACACAATACCTTCCTCAGTTTCAGGTGACCCCATTTCTCCATGTCTGCTCCTTGGAATCGCCCAGGCTTTGAACCAATCAGGTAAACTCTGTCCAAGGAAAGAGGATTTTTCATACATAGTACGTCACTTCCCATCACCTGACCATGTTCAGTAAGTGGCACTCACCTGGTCTCTGACAGGTCATGTTCCTTGATGTGTTGGATCCACTCGCGGAGCTCAGGGGCGCGGTAGGCTTCAAGGTACTCCACCAGGTCCTGTTTGAAGTGCGTGGGGGAATCTCCTGCTGAATCAGGACTGCCCTCTGGCAACCTGGGGTACAGGGGACTCATCCATAGCCTGTGGGAGAAACACAGCACTACAGATGTGGCCCTCTAATGAGACAACACGACACAGCACCACAGACTAGGGGTGTGTGGTTTTGGAAATTTAAGTATTATTTAAATCACATGTATTTAAATAAACGTACTGGGAACACAGGACAACATCAGTAGATCTATAATGTTTTATGATTGAGACATGTTATGATATTGGTATAGTTATAGTTAAGGTAGCAGCATGCAAGGCAACAAAGATATTACACAGAGGTTTTTTTATTGAAATATTCAAATGACAAAAATTGCAACAACGATGGCTTGATTGTTAGCTCCAGGGTATAGCTGCAGTTCATACTCTCACTTATTGTGCTTAGTGTCCAAGCTTCTGCTCTGTTGTTTTTTTGTTACCATTCGTTTGAATACTCCCCAAACAACAGTCTGGCTGCTGCTACCATCTGAAGTCACCAGTTCACTGGAAACAGGACTACTTTCACCTGAGCTGGCTGGGCTCTGCAAACCATAAGGACCCACAGTAGTATAGTTCCAAACCATCAAGGTCAAAACCTTTTGCATTGCAAAAAAGTGGACCCTCATCAGTAACAAAAGCAAACTGCTTTAATATAGGTGCTTTATCTAGGGTCAAGGTGTTCTAAAATACAAAAACATTACCCTGCTCACAGTGTGGCCACCTTCCCTTATGTTTTGTATAACTGACTTGGCAAAGTCAAACATTTTTTTAACCCAGCACATTCCAAAGAAAAATTACCACCGCTGACTGACACTTAGCCACTGAAAATTATTTCAGTACATTCACAGAATGTACTCTGCATCCCACTTGCAGGTTTGTGACCAAAAAGAGGTCCTTATATATTTACAACATACAATACACGGTTACACAGTCATTCTTTAACTTTTGCTTTGGGGAAGTCTTCTGTGTCTGCATGTCTGTAAGAGGGTATGTATCTTCAGCATAGTGATGGAAATGAAAAGCAATACCTTTTTGTCACTGATACTCATTGACCACAAGTTACAATGTGTGGGAAAAGCAGTACAAATGAGTGTAGGCAAGTAGCAGTCTAAGAGCAGCCTTTATACTGGCAGCATTATCTGTCACAACACAAATAGGCTCTCATTTTCAGGAATCCAGTGCTGAACACAATCTTCCATTTCACTCACTGCTTTTAGAGCTGTGTAACACTCATGCATGGACATATATTGAGGGACTAGAAAGTAACCTGTTACAGTAACGTAAGCCTGGTCTGCAGCTGATATCCAATGGTAAGTGTTAGTGACTCAGCTTTGGAAATCCCAAGTTATTTTATTCTATCATTTCTCACACAAATCTGGAATGAGAGCAGTGCTTTGCACACGACCAGAGGGGATATACTAACATGCCTGAATTGTTTTCACAAAGTCCTCGAAACCCTGATCTTCAACAATGGTTAGTGGCTGTAAATTATATATTCTCCACTTTCTGCCTTTTGTCATTTCTCTCCCAGATTTTTTTCTCCTGGAAAAATGTGTCGTTTGGCCTATTTTGCATGTTATGCCTATAATTTTAAAAATGTGTTTCAATACATTGTAATCTTATATTATTATTTTATTATTGTAGGGTTAGGGTTATTATAGCTTTATATATACAGATACAAGGACTTGGGCCAGACATAAACTGGTTGAAGAATCATTGTGATCAGGTCAAAATCAGTGACTCACTGGCAGCACATAATAATGAAACCTAAACCCATAATTTCAGAAACAAAGCATTAAAGCAACCACATTGGCAGAAGACGTGCTTCCTACAAGACTGTAATTCCAGCTGGAGATTAGAAGAGTGGATCATTGTAAATATACAGTGATCCACTGATCCACCAATAATAACCCAATAAAACAGCAGTTGGCCCAAAATTTTAACAAAACAAAACGATTCACAACTCAAGAATGAGATAGTTTGCACCTTCTTTCTAATCTGCCTGCTAGGGTTACCCACTTTTAGACAATTTTGTACATCCTCAAGTGTTAACAGAATAGCACTGATCTCCCACTGATCTCTCCTATGCAATTAAGACAGCAAATGAAAAATAACCTTTAGAGGCTAATTGAGAACCAGCGAGCATTAGTGGTTTAGCCACTGCTGCCACTTATTTTTTTGGAGAAAAAACATGTGGCTACCTTGTGCGTTGTCGTAGAAACCACAGCAGAATCTTGTTATTTACTTTCGTTAGTGCACAACACCCATTTCAGATATGACACAAAGTGTTCTTATTTGTGCCAAATAAACAACATAAAAGCGAAGAAGCATTGTAGGTTATGAGAAATGGAACAACACCCCCTGTCTGAAAATTTCATTAATTAGATTTTCAAGTACAAGTTCCTAAAATAAATAAAAACGGGAGCAACACAATTGATAACCTAGAGTTCCATTTCTATTTTTCAGCCCCCTTCAGTCCTCCCCCCAGTGATGTCAACATGATCATCCTCACCCCTGTGTCTTCTGATACCAATCAGCTTGGATGAGGTTTGACGTGAGAATTACGACTCGGAATCCCTCCTCGTACCAAAGCAGCATCATCTTCCTGTATGGGAGACACAGAATCCAATCAGTGAACCAAAAATGGAAAGGCCCACCACTGTCTAGCCTTCAGACAACCCTGAAAGTCTTAACTTTCTTCACACATGAGCATACACCTCAATACTCCAGAACAACAAGTAGATAACGAGGGAATTGAAAAGCAGGTCTCTAAGTCACTCTGAAGTGGATGCTCCCAATCTCCACTATTTAAAACAACGCTCAGGCCCAACAGAGTGACATGACACTTATCGGGGGAAAGTAAAACAAGACACAAGACACAACGACCTAATTATGTTTGAACAACTTCAATTTTATATTTACTCTATTAAGTGCAAGCCAGGTAATGCTCACTAGAGGATCACATTAACATTAAATACTCCACTGGCTTCTTTCAATCTCCCGCACCTTGAATAAAACATGTGAAGCACTAAACTAACCCAGAAGAAACCTGAATATTTATAAGATGTCTTTCCGTGGTGGGGCGAGGGTCTGTTATTACCAGACTAAATTGAACTGAAGGCCAAAGCTTGGCAGGATGAAATATACTATGTTCAACTCGAAATCCTATCATACAAAAATTAGCCACAATCCCAGTAAATTATCTCTCCAGGTCAGGAAGACTAGACCAGGCCCTTTGTCCATTTCACTTCTCAATGTTCACATAGTGGGCCAGAAAAAAAAATCTAAACACATGCGTAAATGAGGGACAAGAAGTAAACACAGAGTGGAGGATACCACAAATGGCTCATCCATTTTTTAAATGTCCCAGCATGCACAGAGTCATGCACAATGCTGGACAGGCCTGCAACAGTGGGCGGAAGCCTTTTTAACCAACTTGAGTTAATTAACATAGTCATTGAAAGATTGGTTTTGCATTCCTCTAGCAGAATTCCCAGCGTTTACAGGCCGTACTGACCACACACTGTGACCCAACACTCCATTAAATTGGTGTATACATTTTATGTCCACTGCCTGAAGTTTACCTTCTATTCCACTTACTATAAAAGCAACAACTTAATAGAAAAGTGCAGTGAAGCAGCTAGTGTAGTGGTTAAAAATCTGGAACTGTACCCAGAAGGTTACAGACTCATGCCGAGTTGAACTGCATGCTTTTTAAGCTAGGTGCTTATCCAGAATATGAATATGATGAAGCTTTTAGATTAACACAAAACATAATGGCATCTGTTAATTACACAATTTAAAATATGCAACTAACATTCAGTCAAATGCACACCTGCCATACAAAAATTCAGAACATCTTACAAAAGGGGAAATGCATCATAATAGACTATGTGCTAAAGTGGAGAGTCAGTTTAATGGCTTCCTTTCAGTAGTCTCAAATTGCCATGCAATGGCAAATTCCGTTTTGGGTCATACAAGCATTTGCAGCATACAAAAATCACAGATGGACCATTTTTGTCATAAGAAGAAAAGCCTCCTATAGGAGATGGAACCACCAGGGATTTTTATTTTTGTTTGATTAACAAATATCAAGAGTAAATGGAAAACTTGAACTGGGATTGTGGGAAAATACAGAATGTTAAGCTACATGGACATGAATCACTAGGTCACATCCCACACCTGTCATCAGTAACCATAACAACCAGGGGTTACGTAACGAGATGCATAGGTGAGATGCTAAGTAACTGTGTCTGATGATCTGCCTCCCTGCACTTATGATGCGTCACTGGGCAGGGGACACACACCCATCAGCAAACCAAAACTCAACACTACCCTCTGCTGGAGGTCGGGTTCAAATTGACAGGTGGTAGTAAAGTACACTTACGTGTGATGAGTCCCAAAAGCTATATCCAATTTGGCCTGGAAAGAAGTAAACAAATATGTAAGCATGGGGCGAAAACCACAGGGGTTAAAAAAGTACTGGCCATACAAAAGCTTTGGCGATGGCATCGGCCAACTTTAAGACTCAGTTCTGAATTTCCTCCTTAAAAAAAACAGCTGCATTGTTGACCAAGAAAACATATCCATACATCCATAAACACATAAGTGAATATTTGAAGTGTTTTTTTTTTTTAGGTCAAAAATATATTACAGGAATCCCTTTTTGGGTTTTTGTCGAAAACACTCTCAGATGAGAATTGTCTTTTGGCAGAAAGAAGGTTCTCATAAAATGACAAAGATTAGTAAAACGTAGTGTTTATGAAAGTACTAAGTGACAGGCGTGCGTGAGTGACACCAGAGAACAGTAAAGAGGCTAACCTGACAAAAGCGAATGTGCCCATAAGGCTGAGCCTGCTGAATTAACCTGGCTTTAGACTCTCGCTTCTCTCCATGGACAATCATCAGGGGCTTGTCCCTTCAAAAAAAACAAAAAAAAAACAGCTTGGACTTTTAATTATTTCCACTTCCCTCAAATTTTATACAGTCTCAATTACCTCCCAATCACGTGGGCCCAAACACACACATCTTACATACAGAATTTCACCAAATCCTGAACATTGAGGTATATTCCAAAAGGTATATTCCATAGAGAAACAGGCAGCTAGTGGTGTAGGGGTTAAGGTGTCAGATTTGTAATCGAAAGCTTGCCGGTTGTATCCTTGAGCAAGATACTTCACCTGAACTGCTTCAGTTAACATCCAGCTGTATAAGTGGATGAATGTAGAAATTGTAAGATAGGCTGCCTAGGATAAAAGCATCTGGTAAGCAGCTAATAATGTAATGAGAAGGTTACTAGAGTATGCATTCAAAAAAAACTAGGCTTACCTAAACTCAGGTGGGTATTGCTGCACCATCCAACTGACATCAAAACAGTAATTAAACTAGAAAAATAAAAAGAGACAAGCATATCTTGTATATAAATATATATCTGAACCTCTAAAATACATTAAACAGTCATCATAACTATAACTCATACCTGCACTGATTCCTTCAGGGTTCCAAACAGGGGAGAGAGGATATCTGTTTGCAAAGTGAAAAATAAACAGAATTGTTCAGTGGTCACCTGACACAAACTAACAATAGGCTATAAATACAACAATGTATAGTGAGAATGCTGGCCATTGGCAAAGTAATGGAAAGCAACTAAACCTGGATAATCTACAAACATATATGTGTGTAACCATTAGGATGTCGCTGTACTACCTCTAATGTGCAAAGCCCCAGTGTTGTATTTCTTCTCTATGCCAGTGACTTTGTTCAGATAAAATCGAAATACATCATTAACTGGTGGCAAACTGGTTTCAAAGAATTCATCCGGCTCCTGTTTGAAGTAAGATTTGCCATGAGGACTCTCGGGCCGCCTGTCTTCCAGCTTTGTTCTCTTGAGATCGGGGCTCTCCCTTTCGGTTCGTATACCCTGCTTTGAATCTAGACTTTCATCATCACTACTCGATAGAGCCCAGCCAGGATCCTCTGTATTTCTCTTCCTCTTGACAGCAGGAGATACGACTTCTGTATCAAACTTCACTGGATTCTGCTGGTTAAAATGAGCTGCTTGCCTAGCCTCAGAACCAATGTTATCCATAGATGTCTTCAGCTGTAGTGGGCGTGATTCTCTTTGTGTATCCATGGTTGGTGGGGAATCTGGGTCCTCTTTCACCCCAAGCATCGTTTCAGTCTTTCTTATGCCCCCAGTTGTGGCACGGTTGTGCTGCCCCTGCTGATCGTAGTTTTTTGAAAATACTTGTGGCGGCGAATCCTCATCGTCACTGCTGGACAAATTCCACTTACCATGCTGACTCTCTTGTGACATCTCTATGCACCTGGACGAGACAGAACACGTGAACAGATTTTTCAATATTCCGTCGCAATCTCTTTATTGTTTGCTCGAAATGTAGTCTCACATTTTTTAATCAAGACAGCAATTTCTGGTTGGAAGAGAAACAGAAAACTATGCTAATAATCGTGCATTCACTTTATTGTGCACGCTCACATGCTCGTGATTACTGATGGTTAAAACACACGCATTCAGTAAATAAAATGAATACTCAATGAAATAGAAGTATAGATCATGCAACTTACTATAAATCAGTGGCGGTAAGGGGTCTGGAGTTTAAAATGTATGAAGCGCGTAACGTTTATTTATTGATTAAGATGCAGAAGTAACCTGTTTGCGAACAAATGAAACGCAATATTTAATTGCATACACAAAGACCAAAAATTAAACATTCAACTTAATCGAACTGGAAAAACTGTAGTCGTCGTGTTTTACTTCGGAAATGGTGGTGCACCAATATTTTCTTTCCCGGTAAAACAAATACAGAGATAATTATACCGGTTTTGAAATGACACACAGAATCACGCTGGTTCCAAAAATTTGCATATAACAAAAAAGCATATTTAACAGCGACAATTAAAATAATAACATTAACATTCATACTTTACAATAACATTAATACGTTGATAGAAAACTGCAAAACACTAGACGGAAGTCAACCAAATCGGTCAACCAATCGATTACTTAATTCATCCACTGTTGAACAAAGCGCCTAGTCAAGTAACCAATCACGCGATCTTTTATTGTTACTATGGTGCTTTAGCTTGAAACTGTTACCAATTTAGATTTCGTTTTGTTAACACGGTTTAAAATGTTCTCTTACAAAGCGCCCTTTATCAGACAAGAAGGGAAAATAACTAACAGCGACCTAAAGACGTTTACGGAGGTGAGAATAGTTATATGTAAAAAAAAAAGCTATGAAAAAAAAAGTTTAAATCTCTTACATTGATTCTAAACGTGCATCAAATATACTGACTGAAAAGTTCGACAAAATATATAACAATATTTTAACAAATACCAGACAAAAATAAAATATTAAATAAATAAAAATAAATAGCAATTCTATGTCAAACATCACTAGATATCGTGGGGTGAGGTCTAATCTCGCTTGACAGCTATATTGACCCTAACTTTTGTATGACGTTATACTGTGAATTGCGAGTCTATCTCTAGGTTTTCGAGCTGTGTGATGAGGGAAGAAAGGGTTTCCTGCGCAGAGAGGACCTGAAGATGGCAGTGGTCATGCTCTTTGGATATAAGCCATCAAAGGTGAGTCCAATTGGTTTGTGCTCCAGCTTAGGCTTGTTTTTAACTCTTAAAGGGCAGGCTATTGCTCTTATTAAAGTGTAGTGAACAAAACGCATTAACACGATTGTGCTATAATATGCTTTACATTAGATAACCAGAAGAGGACGCCATTGTACTGTTTTATTACAGCAGTTATTTTGACAACATTTTAAGTTGCATGACACATTTTAGTTCAGAGGAACAGTTTGTTGATTCCAGTTTCTTAAATAATAATTATTGTGGATCAGAAATGTTTTAAAATGTTATTAATTGGAATATATTTTAGTGTAAACCAGTTAATACAAAACGCCTTAAAAATTAACCCAATAAAATATTATTTTTTTCTCAGTTGGAAACAAATTTGCTCATGGAACATGCCCTGCAGACCAGTTTACCAGGTAATGCTGATTTAAAAGCCTGGCTCATGAAGTACTCCAATAAATTATTAGTTATCCAGTGACACTTGCATGGGTTACAATTTTATAAACTTTATATTTACTAAAGGGTCACTTAAAAATTTTCAACAGTACCAGTAGAAATGCTATCATGAGTGCACACTACTGCACTCTATTGTCAGAGGACTACCTTTTCCAATTCATGGCACTTTCTTTAATCCTTGAATGCACTCCCCCTAGTGGTATAGGTTGTGCCCATGATCATAAAATTTGGAAATAAGTAATTTTTTTACCAACCAAATAAAAAAAGAAAAAACATGACATCGTTTTTTCAGTAGTAACACGGCATTTAGAAGAAAACTGCGGAAATGGTTGGAGTCTGCTGCGAAAGCCCCCCCGCAGTTTTACAATTCACCAAGTCTTTTCAGACACCACACCTGATACACCAATGTGAATTATCAGACCATTTCTTTGAAAAAATCATGTACCCTTATCAAAATGAACTTGTAGATTAAAAAGTGTTAGTAGTTTTGTATTTGATGTTGTATTTGAATGCTCTTATTGCACTGTAAATCCAAACTAGTCCCAGTCGAATCATAACCTGCTTTTCTCTGCATAATTCTGCAAATTAAACTGTAGTAAACCAATGTAAGAGCAATGTTATGCTGAACAGAAACATGTGCGTATTTTCTTCTTAGACCAGGCCAGATATAATCAATGTTATCTGAAAATGGTTGAAAATGAAAAATGGCATTTTCTAAATCTATGGAGTCTAAGGTATTTACAGAATATTTTCTTGGCATTTAATATGTTGTATTTTGTACGAAGAAATGCATTTAGATAACTGCGTATTAAAACTAACCTGTGTGTTATTATTAGGATATGTACTATAACCATTAACAGGTAGCTACCGTTAGAAACAATAGCTCATTGAGGGTTGTCAATTAATTTCTTGGATGTATCGTTGATGTTTAGCTTGCTAGCAAAGGAATGTTAGCCAGCTGCCTTGCTTAGCTTCTTTGATATTGTAGCAAGCTAAGGTTACATTCAGTTATTAATTTTCCATCATTTGATTTTAAGCAACAGGGAAAAAAGTTAAACAAAATTTAGTTTTGGTGGTTAATGGTTTGTCTTTTTCAAATATAAGAAGGAAGTTGATGTTCAACCAATGGTCAAATTATATTAGACTTTAGGAGGTTGAGCAGGATATATATCAATGAGGCAGCCGCACGCACGCACGCATGCACGCACATCAGCTATAACAATATGACCACCGGCCTAATATTGTATAGGTCCCCCTTTTGCCACCAAAGCAGCCCTGACCCGTCGAGGCATGGACTCCACTAGACCTCTGAAGGTGTGCTGTGGTATCTGGACCCAAAACAACAGCAGATCCTTTAAGTCATGTAAGTTGCGAGGTGGGGCCTCCATGGATCAGACTTGTTTGTCCAGCACATCCCACAGATGCTCGATTGGATTGAG
>JAOVYW010021963.1:0-32778 GCA_025775045.1 Hiodon tergisus | reverse complement strand
TTTTTGTTTTGTTATTTTTGGCTGGGGGGGTGGGGGGGTAGCAGCTTCCTCCAGAAGGGAGAGGAGGAAGACTGGTCACATGACGCGCAGGAAGCAAATCAGCTAACGAGAAACCAGGTTAGCCTGAAAGTTTACTGGGTCAGCACAGCTGTGGGAAAGCAGCCAGCCAATGGGGTTTGGCTCCTGCGTCTGGAAGAATCAGTCGCTTGGAGGCAGAGAGAGCTGCAATTTAGACAGACTACATTTGTCTGCCTCTCGGTGAGGCTGCTGTGGAGAGAGAGAGATAAAAAGAAAAAGGGGAGGGGGGGAGGCAGAAAGGGGGGCTGAAACCGGAGATTTATTCAGCTGAGACGTCTGAAATGCTGCATCAATATGCAAAAAAACCTTCCTGTGTTTTCCTCGCCTCTTGTGTTTCATATTCAGTCGGCACGGGTGTTGCACAGGATTCAGGGCTATTTCACTGACAGTTATTTCATTTTATTCTCCATTGCATCCAATGCAAGCAAACACGATATTGTGTCTCCACCAAGACAAGAGTCACTGATTTATTTCCTGGAAATATGGGCATTCAATTTACTTGTAAATGTCCGTGGGAGTACGTATGACGGCATTATGCATCTCCTGTATATTTAAGATGTTTCAGTCCCTCTAAAAAAGAAACGACTGTTTACCTTCTGTAGTAATGCAGCTCTGCAGCAGCAGATAACTCTGAAAACAACCTTTTATTGCTTTTATTATCAGGGTACTGATATCATAAATACTGCTCGGTCATTTCCGTTCATTTATGACAACTGCGGGGGATTATTGCTGTGGAGTGAGAGAACACACATCAATATAGGGGATGGGGTTATCCAATGGAGCCCCAGTCAGAGAGTCATGCTGCCAACCTGTTAGAAACCAGATGAGGGCAGCCACCAATGAGTTAGAAGTCCAGTTTCTATCTGGAGGAAAAGGCAAGATAAATGCAATTCATAAAAATAAATTTAAAAATGTATAAACTAAAACAATTTTTAAAAGATTGGTAAAATTGTTAGAAACGTCGCTTCTCACGTTTTTTAATCATATGCGCCCCATCTCAATTAATGGATCCTTTCATTAATTTAAAGGACAAAATTACATTGGGCGGAAAATGGGAAAACATGCCAGCAAGTCAAACGCATACGTTAACAATTTAGGGTGTGAAGGCTACTGATTTATCCAGTCGCCTTCGCTGCCAGGGATTCTGTTTATCGCTGATTTTCATGCTAATTGTCTGTAAAATATAACCGATATCGACAGCTGCCTAGCATGCATCTTAATTACTCTGCAGTGAACCGTCGCTGAACTTCCCTCAATCGCAATAAACTTGTCTTGTAGAGACGATGCCTAGATAAGCGTCTGCTACTAGAACACCCAACGTAACCCAGGCCCTTGAAAATCCAGCAACTCCAGAAATCCAGGAAGAGCTGTTGCTTGACACCGGTGTACCATATTCATCACCTTTTTTTTTTATTATGGATTTGCAAAAACCTCCTAAAGACGCAAACACACACACATGCGTCATTTAACAAACCAATAATTTAACTGCAGCTTTAAGTAATAAGCTTTGGAAACAAAATCTATCCACAGGTGTCCACCAGAGGGAACTGGCTTTATTTTGCTTTCTTAAGTAATACGATCTAGGGCAATTTTTTTTTTTTTTTTCGAAACAAAACAAGGGTTGTCTAGCTCTCAGTTTGGATTATCACACGGTCCAGCAGTGAACTTCACCTGAGAATGTTAAGACTGCTAGAATGAACAGGGAAACAAAACAAACACCTACAGGCTTTCAAATGTCAAAGTAGCAAAGGGGAAAGATGGTCCGTGCCGACCCGTGAATCGGCATCTTAATTCAGCACCCGTATTTATCTGTCGTTGCAGCTCACTTTGGCCATTGCAGAGTCCCAGCCAGTCATTGCAGAGTCCCAGCCAGGGCTTTGGCACGTCAGACAGGGAGGCCAAACAAAAACACTGGCACCTGTTAAAACAAGAGCTCGCACTCTGGCTGTTTCGGGAGGAGATCAGTGAACTTTTCATTCGGATGCTTGCGCTTGTCGAATTATTTTTGTGCTAGGCTGCGGGCTAAATGCTACCCGCGCAATCGACAATCAGGAAACTTTAAACCGGGGAACGCTGTGCTAGAGGCCTTGTGTTGTCTGTTCCCTTCACCAGCCTCCCACTGCTGGTGAATTATGTAGCTCTCTGTCTCTCGCCACGTGCGGACGGTGGGAAACTGGAGGGCGCGCTTGGGCTGGGAACAAAGTCTGAAAGCGAGTCTGGATCACTGGCCTTCAACCATATTGATCGTCCCGTCCCATCTCCCATCCCCATCTCCCATACTCCATCCCCCATCCCCAAGTGCATTCCTGTCTGTTTGAGTTGTTTATTCTACATGGGTACTGCAGAGTTTCTGCGCCTTGCATCATTCGGAAACATGACTTTCACTGTTTTTAGTGCTTGTTACGAATGCATTTTTAATGAACAAACCAATGTTGTTAATCATAATTGGTAAACCAAATAAGCACAAATCTTCTCTGTGTGCCAGTCTTTCTCTCTCTCTCGCGCGCTCTCTCTCTCTCTCTCTCTTTCTTGGCTGGACCAATAGTAGTGAATAACATACCATTCCAGTTGACATGGGGGCAGTCGCCATTAAGTAACGCAGAATCAATCCCTCTCAGGAATGATTCTTAGACGTTCTAATTTACGAATCTTAAGTCATGACTTCGAAACATACGTTTTAAGTAAAATGCCAATATTCTGCAAACACATGATGCAAAGCCGTGCGATAGGCTGAACGCCCCAAAGTTTTGTTTAGGCCTAATGAATCAAATATTGGTTGTCTCCAAACATGAAAATGGAAGCTCTCAAATTCACCTCAGAGATGGGTACATGGAACAACTTTGCGTGACAATTGCTAACGATTCGTCTCTTATTGCTAACTAAGGACCTTACTGCAGACAGGTCCCTTTTTCTTGCCCTAATGGAATCATCACATACCAAAATGCAACACCACTGATGAGGATAAACAAAGTCCTTTAAACCAGGTACCAAATGTTAGGAATGTCCTCCCCTGTGAAATCATCCTGGACTGATAAAACAATTAGGCAATTAGTCTGTGAATTAGCGCAGGAGGAATACCAGTTTCTCATTAAAGCGAGACCAGCAGGCTTAATTGAGTGGTCCCCTTTATTAGCGCGCTGACTGATGACTGTGGAAACCGAGAGTGCAAGCGGACAGCTCACTCGTCCTCCGCGGCCCACTCTCGTGTGCCCCCCCCCCATCTTTATATGCCCATTACCCTTAATGATCGTGGCCCTTGATACGTTGCAGAATTTGCTATAGCCGATGATTTTACTTTTTGCCTTGATGGGGCAGGAGGGGCACGTGAAGGGGACAGTCCGCTGTAAACTGCGGTCAGACGTCTCGCAACACACGACAATGCCGTCTGTGTTCCCAGGGTCCTTCTAGGTGACGCCAGCTATTGCAGATCTTTCATCATCGCTCGACCCCAAATTAAATACAAGCATAAAACTATTTCTTAGTTTTAAATCTAAGGGCAAAGGAGTGCTACACCGGCTCTCCTCCCCCTGACTCATGTTCACCAACACCCCCACCACCAATAGCATCACCGCACCACGTCTCCACGGTCTGCACCTCAGTGTTCACACAATGCTCAGGGCAGCTTTCGTCATGCAGGAGGATGTGGATGTGTGCGCTACCTGCTCTCCCTAGAGTCCTGGCCTCCGCTGCATCCATCACCGACCATACAGTAGTCTAACATCTGCCCCCAGGCGCAACCGCAGAGAAAAACCACAGAACCGATGACTGGGCTTCCTCGGCTGCAGGGCCATCGAGGTAGCCAGCCACCAAACACCAGCTGAGAATCCAGCTCTGTTTGTTCAAACGTTGGTACCGGAGTCGGGGTGTGACGGGACCAATTTTAAACCCAGCAGAAGCTGCTCCGGAGACATCGATCTTCTACAGACTTCCTGAAAGTGCATAACAGTTGGAAACTTCCGGAGGCCCCACGCGATACAACAGGAAGGGCGCTCCCTCCGAGGCCCTGTGCACATCTGCACCCACCAGAGCCGAACAAACCAGACCGCGGCGGTAGATGGAATCTTCCCAGCGCAAACTGCTAATTGAGTGGCCTTTTTGCACCCAATTCAGCCCAAGCATGGGCTGAATCCCAGGAAATGGCATGAAATTGTAAAAAAAATTAAGTTTTTTCCTCGTTTTCTGAAACATCCACATGGCCAAGCTATGCTCCATCATCGTCGTAAATGGAAAATCTTTCCAGTCCGTTTGTTAAATTTATGTTTACGTGACGCTCGGTAATAAGTGTTACAACAAGAACCGAGTTTTTGTGAATACGAGCAGAGCACAGAGATATGTGCTCTTTGAAAGCACATCACGGCACAAAGGGTATTTGTGTACCCTCTACGTGGACCATAAGTACCTTAAACACTGTTTCTAGGGGTGCAAAGGCAATCATCGGAAGCACCATGTGACGCACCCTGAGACATTGGGAACCCTGCCACCGTTTAAATTCCATAAGCCTGGGGGTGATTTTTCAGTGTTCCCCCATACCATTTGATCAATTAGGCCAGCGGTTGTCAAAACGTTCCAAAGCAGGCCGCTGGGTCCTCTGTTTTTCCAGCCACCTCTCAATTAGCATCTGATTTATACCTGGAAACACCAGACAATATCAATTACGATCAGCATAATGGCGCCAATTAAACAACTCAGGGGTGAGGTAGAACAAAAAACAGCATAGCCCACAGCAGACGGGGCCTGGCTTTTGACACTCTTCAATTAAACAGTGATGGGTCACGCTATTTAAAGCAAGAGGCAACCAGTCTGAGGGATCATGGTGGACTACTGTCTGGCTAGGGAGGAGACTCCTCGGATGTACGTTATACATTGAGTAGCGGCAGACGGAATATTTCTTTACTGTAAAGTCAGTCGTGAAAAAAGGTTGTTTTCAATGTGCTCAGCAACAGATTGCTTACGCATAATGCCAGCCCTCCAGGATAATTACAGGATAATTAACACCCACTTCCAAACCAGGTGAATGCAGCTGGCTATTTTCAACTTATATCGTGGAAAGAAAGCCTTGGTAAACAATTTTTTTCAATGAATATTCATAAACATGTGCACATTCTTGAAAACGCTTATAGTAGATTATATGTAAATTACAACTGGAGTTGGTGGAATTGATTAATCTGAGCACAGTGTGTACATACACTAAAAATCACCAATATAATTAATATAAAATAACTTTGAGGCACAGTTTTTTTTTTTTCTTCACTTCAAACCATATATTTAAAAAATGCAATGTTAGTCGTTTCTATTGTTTGCATATAAATATATATTAAAAAGTAGATATGTAAATGAAGAAATAAATAACAATAATAACACAAAAGTCCAGACTAAGAATAAAGTATTAAAACAATGTCATGTACATTAGCTTGAAGCGTATTTTGACAAAACTGTATAAAGGCTACCAATTTCAAAAATTTCTGTCAAATGCAGTTTGGCAAAATTATCCACACACGAAGTTGTTGATTCCAAACAATTGTTGATTCCTATTGCCTGATATATTTGTCAGTGTTGCGGTCTTTATGTATTTCCATTTCAAAGCAGGTTGTGGATTCAGATACATTATCAGAATAATAAACACAGATGGCAGACATCAAGATTAATCTCTTTTAGCCGTGGACGGAATATACTACAAGCAGGAAACCATCAGTAGCTGCCAATGAGACTATTTTTTTAGCGGATGAGAAACAGGAACACAAACAGTTAAAGGCTCTCTCCCCTTCCTGGCTTTGCACCGGCAGACCCCATTCTGCGTGCGGTCACCATCCGCCATCGTCTCATAAATCCCCGTCAACACAGAGCGCATCACCACCGCTGGGGGAGGAACTCGGTGACCTGACCAACGGACCCTGTGGTCCTTTCCCCCCGCGTGCCTCTCTCCTCCTGGCGGAGGCTGTTGGCAGATGCCAGTGACAAGCACTTTCTCTCACCGAGGTAAAGACAGGGATAACGAGCTTCTTCCCAAAAAAAAAAAAAAAAAGCCCAGACAAACCCACTTTCTGGGCATGCCTTCATCTCGCCTAACCCTCATGCAGACACTTCCTATTCAGGAAGATGCCCTGCTTCAAGGAGCTCACATTAACCAGCTCACCTTTTTTTCACTCCTTTATGTAAAAGATTTGTTTTCATCGTGAAGCTTGTGGTGCGCTTGGAAACGTGGTTTGGGCGAGCCATGACGCAAACCAATCAGCAGTGTGGCTTTGTGGGTTTAGCGCATTTTAAACTGTTCGGAGAATTCTGTGTACGGTACGCTTCGCTCCTACGGAATTTGTGCTGGCGTTTCTATGGGTGAACCGGAGGCCTGCTTAATACAAACGGGGAGTAAAACAGAGACACGCGTGTGGCGTAATCCAGTCACATGTACATGCATATAAAACTGTCATTGTTGAACCTCAGCCTCTTCAGACAGATGACAAACTTTGCTGGAATCAAGAGCGGAACAATGCCCTTAATTAGTTAGGATATTGCATTACTCTTAAAATGAAGGAAGACATTTCTGAAGCACGTCTCGCACATCTGTTTGGCTCTTCTTCATCTTTCCACAAAAGGTCTCTTTGAAACCGGAGATCGCTCGTTAATCTCCAATTCAAGCCCCCCCCAATTAAAGGCGTCGTCGCCATCTTGCATCCCAATGATGCAAATCATCATATTTTAACACTTCGAAGGTGTAATGGAGGGAAGAAGGGGCGGGGATTTAACTTCACTGCACACAGTCAGAATAAAACCACACAGAATTCTAAGAATGGATTAATTTAATCCAGAGGGAGAAAATAATGTAATGGGGAAAAAGACGGGAAGCTCACAGTTAAGTGGGTATAGTCCTCGAATCCTGTGTTTAAGGCAAAAACTATATAATAAATAAATCATAATCATAATCATAATGATGATAATAAGTTTGCTCCTAGAATATACTTTATTATACATTTCATCTTCAACCAGAACTAAGGGGCCCGTTTCCTGCTATAAATTCAAAAGAAGGTAGTTAAACCCATTGCACACCGACTTCAATAACGAGTTTTCATTAATTTCTAATTATCAGACCCTTCCTCCCTCGTATAGGAGAAGTGTGCAGCTCAGCAGATTTTATATTGTATTATGCCCAGATATGGATTAATAATAGTCTCTGGATTGGTTCAGCAGCCACATAATGCCATTATTTGAACCTTGTGGCAAATATGCTAATGAGCGCAAATGCTTCCAAATTCAGTTCCGTGTCGCGATTCCAATTGTTTTAACATTTTTACACAATGGCTACGCTAGTTTGATATTAGAGTCAGCTACACAAGGGGACAAGTAGTTTAATTAAGTATGCATGCATTTGGCTAATGTTGCTCCTAATGATCAACAGGCTATATAAAAGCTCTTTGTGTATAACAAAGTTATCCATAGCACTTCTGTATTTGTGCCTGTTTTTCTGCCTGAGTGTATTATCTAATTCCATGCCATATTGTGATTGATAGACTGAACCGAAGAGGTGCGGAAAAGATGAAGCTGAAGACGGTGACGTGTGCACTCTGTAAAAACTCAGATTCACTGGCAGATCGCTTGTTCCCAATGACAATACCGCACTGACTACCTGACTCCCTATGCTGTCTTAACACAGGGCCCTGTTGACTGACATCGACTGGTGTGCGTCTGAGCAATTAAGGGCCCCGGAAGAGTTGTCAGACAGATCTAGACATGGGCAGCCGTTTAACCGCCTCTTTTTCAAATGCAAACCCCTCATTAAAAACAAAAAAGTAGGTACCCGGCAAAATCGTCGACAAAAGCCTTCAAGGAGAGAGACTGAGTGCACTAACCCATTCAAATTGTACCCTTTTCATCTAGCTCAGCATCTGACCTCCGACCTGAAAACAAAACATCGGGGCTCTTTTAAGAACATATCCTACGACTGCCTGCTTCTGAATCACCACGTATAGTGAAATGAGAGCTAAATTACCCAGAGAGCAATCCGAGGCATGCCCAGAAGTGTTGCACATGTGCAGAGGCAACAGGTACCTACAGGCCTTTAGTTACGACCAGTTTGAAAGGCCAATCGCGTATCCAGACACATGACTGCCGTCTTAGTCACCTAGTCATGAGACGCCAAAGTTACATCTGCATCTCTCTTTCTCTGAGGAATACAAAAAGGTCTATTCAGGGACCAAACACAGTGAGAAATGTAATAACCCATGGAAATGAATTCTCTCCCAGAGTAACTCAATCTGAATGGGGCCATTCAAAGCTAGGCCTGTTCATTGTAAACATTGTAAACTTTTGTTACAGTGCATCCTCACATAGTATTACACTGAAAGAGGCTTTCTTGCAGGATGCAAAGTGTTGGTTGGCTGGGACACTCCATCAAGCCAAGTCCACTGAGACAAATCATGAAAACTGTAGCACACATACTAGCAAGGCACACGCTAATATATTCCACAATAGCTGTACATTGTGGGTTGTTTTGGCTTGCGCGGGAATTGCACAAAAGAGGCTGTGTTGTTTTGTTTTGTTTGTGCTTAGTTCTTTCCCAAATTCCCATGGGTTTTTGTGGCCTTTAGCCAACAGAAATTACAAATATTTTACAGCGTCTTAAGAGGGCAAACAAGCCCGTAAGAAGTTCAAATTTACATTTGCATTTCATGTCTTCCCTGTCTTACAGCTCGGTAAATGCATGAAGAGCTTATTTGCCGGATTTGTTTTCTTTAAGTTCACATCAGGCCTTACCGCGAGCCGCCTCTATTTGAACTTCTCTCCTTTCTTCTGGTTTCTCTGTCCACCCGAGTTCTGGTTTGCGGCTTCAAGAGCCGTTCTCAAACTGGAGGGCGTGTTTGCCCCCGCGGCGGTCGGATTGAGCCGTCTCGGACTGATCGCCCGAAAAAACCATCGAGGCACAGGGAGGGCTGAACTGAACATGCAGCTGGAGGGTGCCGGGGTCGCCCCCGTGTCAACCGTTTCCTGCGCTGACGTCACTTTGCTTTGGCTGTGCCGGCGCAGGCCAAAGGTTGCGTTCTGAAAGTGAATACGTCAACCTCGGCCCAGTGGCTGCTATGTCAGCATTTGCGTTGTGCTGCAACCAGCATGGTTTAAAAGGCGTTTCTGCGGTCCTTGCCGCCTGTGGAACTGAGTGCTTCAATAAAAATGTCAGGATTGGCGCTGTAACTTATCCAACTACTTTTAACCCAAATCAAATTTTTAGACTAAGAACAGACTTTTTAAAAGCCTATTAGGAACTGAAACAGCACTGCCCATGAGGGACGAGCTTTATCATTGCTGAAACAGACTTCAGACTGTGATATCATTGCAAAGAAGAGCTTTGGAGGCCAATTTTATTCAAATCTAACATTTAAAAGGTGTAAAAAAACAGTTTGTGTTTTGTTTTTTTCTCTTTCCATTGTCTA
This sequence comes from Hiodon tergisus, assembly GCA_025775045.1. Taxonomy (NCBI): domain Eukaryota; kingdom Metazoa; phylum Chordata; class Actinopteri; order Hiodontiformes; family Hiodontidae; genus Hiodon; species Hiodon tergisus. The sequence continues at coordinate 23,281 of JAOVYW010021963.1, read as the reverse complement.
CTGTGAACTTCCATCTACCCAAGCATTGTGAAAAGGGGGGTATCAGGACACTACGGATCCTCACAAGGTTCCCCTCGACCGTGCAACTTGTCCATCAAAATAATTTACTATGCAATCCTTTCGCAACTGCTAGCAAGAGGTTGGTGCAGCCTAGGTGGACCCGGGCAACGTTCAAAAAAAGTCAATTAATTTAGCAAGGATATCCTTTCATGTTTAGTTTTTTCTTCCCTTTTTAACCTTAAAAAGCTTTAAACGTGAAGAAATGTTCTGAAAAGCTTGTATTCACGTCGCGTTTTCAGAAACTGTAGAAGTTGTAGCTGAGATATCCTTTCACCTGCAGAACAATCATCTACCGATCGCTTTGCTTGCTAAGTATGTTGCTGCGGGACTGTTTAATAATGAAAACGAAAAGCTGTGGCCCTGTGAAATGGGCCCTGCTTGCATCTGGGTAGCATCTTATTGAGCTTGCCCTCTCCGCAAAACCTTATTGTTCAGCTCAACACGTCCACAAAAATCTCCTTTTAAACTATTATTCTTAGCCGATGAGTGAAAATCTGAATGAAATGGAACATCCTTTATATCGCACAGATTCTTCCTCTCTCTCTCTCTCGCTCTCTCTCCCTCGGGCACACTGGCAGTGTCTCCCTAACATGACTTTATGTCTGCAATGTGAAAGCTGCTGAGTGAAAGCAAAGCGTTACGTCACTGCTCGAGAATGCAGTGCCGCGGTAGGTCGCCGTGCGGGCTGGACTGAGCTGATTGACAGATCGCCCAGGACGACGCCCACGCTTCTAGTCCCAGCAGGAGGCATTAGAGACAGCTTGATTGAAGGATTCTTGAGGTTGAGGTGCAAACCCAAATTAAAGTTTAAACGGGGGGGGGGTGACAATGCAATGGTTTATGGCTTGCTGGCATTTCTACCGAGCAAGAGGCTGGTGGAACAAAGGCACCACAATACAACTGATTCTGTTTTAAAGAGCAGGATGCGGATAAGTTGTGATGTTTGACTTTAATTACGAAACTGGAAAACAAAACCAGCCATGGGTTTTTTATGGCTTATTGCATGACGGAAAAAAAGCTGTTTAGAAAGTCCCCACACATGGAGTTGAAACAGCAATAGGCCTACAGCTGTTCACGGCCGTTGTCACACAAGATGTGAATGTATAGCACCATATAACCTGTTAAAGTCTAACGCAATGATTTGACCAAGATTCCGCACAATATGTTACAAGTCAGTGATGTCATCTTTTGAATCTTTTTTTTTTTTTTTAATAGTCTGAAATCTTTCTCAATGAGCAACACATTAGACCAAAAATAAGAAAACCTCCAAGTGCTAACAACCTGGACATCGAGAAACGACAGACCAGGGGGTTAAAAACGCACTAGGGGTTAAAATCTTTGAGGAACCAGGAGACTCATTGTGATACTTAATGTAATGTAATGTAGATATAGAAAATATGCCCTTGTCAAGTGTTATGTTTGGAGTTTGTATGTTCGATGTTACAGGGGTGACGTAATGGGGAAATGTGGGATATCGGCGAACGGTTCCTAGGGGGACAGTTTTTGGTTAGACACAGGGGTATGTTTAAGGAAGAGACGCACGTGTTAGTGTCTTGGTCTGACGCTTAATAAACAACGACGTTTATGAGTACACGAGTCTTGCGTCCTACCTGACACAACATCAAGTACAAATTAGGGGTAAAATCTGAGAAATCGGTTTCCACAGCCCGCTCTTGAACCGTGCCGTCTGTATACATTTTACTGAAACGTATATCCAACAAATCTTGTTGATTACAGAGGGTGGACTGAAGAGAACCCATATAAAATAAACTGGATTCGGACCACTGTAAACCTTCAGCTGAATTTAAATAGCAAAATATATCTGTGGAGTAGGCAAAACCAAGGGAGAAAGGCAGCACTTGTTTAAGATCATCATCTCCACCAGACAACCACAGGCAGAAGAGACTTGTGTAGCTGACAGCAGATGTAGCATATTATGGGATACTTTCATGCTCAAATGCACACACAAGGCACCAGCATAATTACGACAGTAACTGCTAGCGCAGAGATGGGGAAAAGCCAGGTTTTGGTTTCGCTCTCCGGCTAAGGTAATTAGCGTGTTCGTCTTAGCCCTGGGCTGGTACCGGCCTACAAAGCGCCCCATTGACCGCCTACTGTAGTCATTCTGGCTTCACTCTGATCTAAATGCAGGCCTTTCATTGAGGGATGTAATTTAAGGAAGCAGTGCTGGCCCGTACAGAGCCTCGGCTTCTAGCAAAGAGAGCTCTCGACAACCATGGTGAAGACCCCCCCCCCACAACCCCCCTCACCACTTTCATCATCACATTGCCTCACAAATTCATCTCACCCCAGCTCTTATTCTCCGCCTGCACCCTCTGCACACACAAGGCCCAGCCTTGAGGTTCTTGTTTACAAATCCCTGACATGAAAAGTGCCAGCCCAGAGGATAAGACGGCTCGCACAACCCAGACCTTGCACCTTTTGCCCTCTCCTCCAAACACAGCCCGGCTTACTGTGAACAGAGGACAGGCCGCGACACCGGCTGGGCTCTGAGCCAGGGTTCACTCAGGGTCACCTGTGGGGAAAAGTGAAGTTGAGCCCATCCACCTTTTAATATTATTTAGCATTATTAAAGCACTGATGGTGGCATGATGATGTGCCCCCCCCCAGCAAAGTTGGGTTGGAACAAACCTATCTTGCTCCAGGAATTAGTTTAAGGATTTAGGTGTCAGCCCTGAGAATATTTCATGTTCTCTCCTGGATAAAAAATGTATTGAATTGAATAAATATAATTAAGCCAAGGAAACTGTGCTGTTCGCCGTGAAAGGGGACACGCGGAGAACTGTGCTCATTGCTAAATATGAAAAATACTTGTTTTTTGACCTAGAAATATCTGTAAATTACTAGTCAGTTATCTATGTTTTATGATCATGTATTATATATGTTTTAAATCGCCTCCCTTCTTCTAGGGCAGAGTGTTTTGACTCAAATAGATTTAAGCTCTTTAAATATATATATATATGAAAGAACAGGTAGTTGCGAAATTATCACAAGTTTAAAACAAACTTGTATTAAAGCTTTCTTTTTTTAGGATAAGATTTCTTCTCCCACACAAAACCCGGCCTGTTGGATCCTATGATGTCACGTCTTCCAGTAAATAAATAAAAGCTGAGAGTGCCTTGGATCCCTGCAGCTTTCCATGGGTCTGAAAAGAGGGCCGGCTCCTTTGTGTGCTGTTCAGTTGGTTGACCCTAGCACATGGACTTACTTCAGCTGAGCCTCCCCAGAGCCAGGCTCTCTTTTAAAAAATGCCCACCGCAAATGAACAAAGGCTTCACAGGGATCCCCCCATTGTCCGGGAACCAAAAGAAGAGATGGTAACGGCCACCCTGCGCTGCCCTTTGCTTGCCAGTGGGACAATCAGTAGGAACACATGCAGGGGACCATCCCAGAGGAGAGGGGTAAACAGGTGCGCATCATATTCCAAGCTCCCAGGGGCCACGACGGTTCAGTGCCGTTGAACACAAAGAAATCAGCACGAAGATCCCGTGCACAGTATTTGAAATATTTGTGTTCAGTCCATTTTTGGTGTTTGTTGGCATAAAAGGGATGTTTACAGAAGTCAAATCAAAACAACCGTGTGTAATGGTCAAAATCCAGGCATGAATCCAGTTGACATTGCGGATGGGGCGAGGACCAAAACGAATCCTCTCCTCTATGTGTTAAACCAATCACAAACTTGGGTTTCAAGTAAGGCATGTGCCAAACGCAGAGACAAAGACCATTGTTTTCTGGTCCCCTTCGCAACCAGTGAATGTTAGCAGGAACCCAGACACCTGAAGTCCCTTCTGTGGAAGAAGCACAATCGTCTTTAAATCAATTTTTGCCAGTAAAAAAACCAAAGCAAGACATCTGCTTTGGTACGTTGGAGAGCCGGAGCCCCTCCTATCACAAAATTACAGGAATCCAACATATTTAGACTGATCTTAGAAATGTTTCCATAATGGCTGGAATCAAAGACGTGGTTTCCCTTGACAGATAATCTAAAAACAAAAGTTTCTCTCCTTTTCAGGTATTGACAGATTTCAGCATCAACATTATGGATGCCTGGTGTATTCAGTTAACATAGCTGTCTCTTGTTAAATCGGAGAGTTCTTCAAACACTCCTCACTGGTAGGTTACTTCTGAGGAGGAGGAGGAGGAGGGGGGTATTGCTGTTGTGCCCTTGGGAACGGCACTTAACCCAAACTGCTGCAGAAAATGTCCAGGTGCATGAGTAGATAAAATGCAACAGAAACAATGCGATACAGGTCCTACACTCTTGAGACGTGTGGCGTACGCAGAGGCAGCAGATAAACGCGCTCGGACAGCCCGGGAGTCCAAAATCTCCGGGATCGCTTTCATCAGAGTGTGGGGAAGAAAGAGAGGCGGTGACAGCCCCTGGAGATGAGTTGGGACGTCTCCCATGCAAGTCTAATTGCATCCCTGGTGTTGAGTGCTTCGGTGGGAGACGGCAGGTGAAAGCTGAGCCGCGTTTTTTTGGGGCAAATTGAAACCCCCCCCCGAATAAAAACAAGCACCCGTGGCAATCAAGGCGAACCTTGCTTCCCCATGTGACAAACGCTCCGTATTTAGGGATTCTCTCTGTCCCTGTCAATCCTGTGTTAAGGCATCAAGTAGCTGTTGTGCCAAATGGGTGCGCAGGCAGTCAGGCTGATTATTTATTTTAACAGTCCTCTGCTGCTGTCTTCCGAAGGTCGTTATTTCAAGAGACATGCAAAAGGAATTGTATAACCAGACATACAGACTTGTATGCAGACTTATTATTATTATCGTTATTTAATTGCTTAACAGACACACAAATCCATAGCTACTTACAGAGCTTACAATGTTGCAGGTTTATATAGATAGAAAAAAAATCCTTACTCAAGGGTATTACAACATAGACTAGGATTTGAACCAATAGCCAACTGGTTACAATCCTGAGCTTAAACATGGCACCACATGGCCCTGCCCCAGGATGTGTATTTATAAATTTATATTAAAACCAAATCTATATTGTTTTAATGTGAAAGAATATCAGTCGCAGCTTTATGAGAAACGTCGTCACTATTAAAACAAGGTTAATTGGCTAATCTTTTTCTCATATTGCTTATGACACGATTTGCAGCTCCCTATGGTTAAGAGACGGAATAAGTGAAAGAGAATTTTTAGCAATGCCAAGACAGCGCTTTCCCAGGCATTTCTTAACATTACTGAATTGCAACACTGTATGAAAATATATATTTGTCAAGAACAGAATGTGACACAATCCGATTATAATGAATTTATTTCATAATAAATATTAACAAGGAATTCAAGAGCAGGCTGGGGCTGTTTCCAAGATAAGCGGATTCGTATTAGCCTCAGGTAAAAGATACAAGAGTAATCAAATTAGAGAATACAGAATTTTGTGCACCACGTTTCAGCAGTATTCAGACAACATCACAATATAACAATGACATCCAGTATAGAGTATGTTACAATATCCCAGTAACCACCGGGGGCCCTTCTGACAGTGTTTAGGCTCTCTATATTTTAACAAGTTACAAACTACAGAGAGCCTGTAGCCCGAAAAAAGAGAGATTAAATGTGGAAGCATACTCTTTTCAAAGTAATTAGTGTAACGTTTCAATATTTGTAAAAATGAGCCACCCGGCCTGTGAAGCACCCAGATGGAGTGTACTAAGCGAGGATTGTGTCACTGTGTTCCGAATGAGGAACTGGTTCAGGAGCCACTACACAAACGCAGATGCCACAATACGGGCACCTTACTCCTCAGTGTGCGACCGGCAAACTCAGGCGACTGCCTCCGATATTTCTACTGCATGAATGAATGAATGAATGAATGAATTCCATAATTACTTCATTTCTGGATCCATAAGTTTGTGAGTACTTCCATGTAGGCATATTGTCACAGTTGGTATCCTAGTCTGCCAGCAGAAAAATAAATATGAGTATTAATGGTTTGGAAGGACAGGCACTGTGAAAGGAAACTTGTTTTACTTGTGGCTTGGTTTCAAACAGTGAGAAAAACACATAAACACTGACCAAATGTGAAGTTCTCTCTCAATTTTTAAAAGGGGGCATGTCAAACAAAACAGGAAACCCCCTTAGCTGTTCACATAGCCAGACATTTCCTGTCCCAAACTAATTTATCCCTTAAAACAATCTTCAATTGTATTCTGCACAAAAAATTTTTTTGATGTTAACTTTCAAAAATAAAAAAGACATGTCTCTCGTTTTCTTTACCAGAATATACATACAGGCATTTGTTCTGTGCTGAGGCATAATTTTTTCCATGTTCAGAGATGGGCTTGACGGCAACTTTGAATTTGAACATTCTCTGAACATTCCTCCAGGGCTATAGCCTATAAATGCTAAGTGACAAAACTGGCTTCATTGACTTTAAGTAACATTGTACTGTCTGGTGCCCTGGAAGAGCCCTGGGAAGGTCATATATTAACACTTCACCCTAAACGAATACTCTATCCGGGCTGAAAACTATTCACATAGCAGAGCTTTTTGGCATCAGTGGGAGCACAAAAGAGTACAACGTCAGCGTCTCACCTGAGATTCACATTCACAACATGGCAGTCTTTGTGTGTTAACGACCATGTGCCATCCCCAGGGAGACAAGTCACTCGCTTAGCAGGAGCAGTCCTGAAGAGTCTCAATTCCTGTGTTTTGGGTTGAAAGGAGAAAGAGCACCAGGTTTTGCACGAGACCCTGTTTGGCAAATATCTACTTTTGCACTGCACTGAATTGTGGGCAATAGATCTAAAATACAGACAGAATACAGAAAAAAAGGGTCTACAAATTAATTGAGAGGACCCAAATCAAAAAGAGGCTGATTTACTGAGTGGAACGAGTACCTTCTGAATACCACCCATGGGTGTAAAGTACATAGCAGCTAATTTAATGCGCACATCACTCGGGGACCGAAATGACTGCCCCTGTGTGAACATCGGAGCGGTGATTGCACCAGAGGCCATGAGTTGACCTCTCCACTCTCTCAGTCTCTGAAGGTGGGTGCATCGAAAAAAGCCAGAGCCCCTCGATGGGCCGCTCCCAGACAGCCCCCGCTCTTCGTCCCCAAATGCAACCTTCACCAGTGTTGCTCACGTCAGACCACCAGACGGGAGGTGGGCCCTGTTACGGTCCAGTTCAAACTTCTGTTTATTTAGTTATTCCAAAACACTCAATTTTCTCTCTCTCTCTCTTTCTGTGACGCATTTAACTAAGCACCCTAAGAGGGAAAACTCAGGAGGGATTAGCCTCTGTGTGGAATCGTTTTACAGTTGGACATGGGAAGTTCAGACACAGACTCATCAGCAGAAATAAATTATTCGATGCATTAACATAATATGGCATGCGATCCGTCCGGTTCAAGATTAATTGCTTCATACCTTGAACCACGGAAAGCTGTCAGTTTGACAGGCGCATTTGTATATTTTCCTGCAAGTACTTCATCATCCCTCCACATGTTAAATGATAAACTGTGTTTTAATGGCTGCAACGTTAGTAGGTTAAATTTAATTAAATGTTTGCTTCGAAGACACTCCAATGTCAATTTAAAAAAAAATGTTATGCTTTGCCCATGCTATTTTAACAGCGTTTTTTTTTTTTAGGTGGCAGCTAAGGTGGTGGTTTGTGTAAGAGTACAACACTGAATCGAATTTCACAACCGTGAAGGTCATAAATCCAGTGCTCCAACCAGGACACAACCCACTGCCCACAGGCAAACAGGGTGCTGGGGGCTATTATAACAAACAATACGATTAATTTTGGACTCGATTGATGAAAATAATAATCACAATGATGTGCAATTCATTTCTATCGCAACTTGTAAGATCCAAAGGACATTTTACACGGTAAATTTAATAATGAGAAATACAGATAAAAACAACAACAATCTAAAATAACACAAGCATATTTTTTCTTTGTTTTACTGATTTCATTACTGCTTCCGGTTTATCTTTCGTGAATGCTGTATTTGCGAACAAACAAGTCGTGTTGCAGGATGACGGCTCCCGTTAAGCAAAAGGACTTCTGACGCGCGTACACCCAATCAACTGAGTAGGTCCTTCGCTGCCAAGCACAAGTAGGCCTACTTTTGTCGACTAATGATTATTGCACAAAGAAGTACCTTATGAATGGCAAGATAAAAATACCCACACCTTGAAAACCCCACCAAAAAGGTGCTGTAGGGGCCGTTCTGCTTTCACTGTCTCTGTGTTTCAGTGCCTAGTCAGGAATAACAATCCATAATTCATGACTCCGCCGTCTAGTCCACAGACACTAGTCAACGTAACATTTATTATTCATTCAATACATCTCACGTGCTGAATTATAAAACAAATGTGTTTTCTTCCAACATTTTTTGTTTTTTGGGGGGGTTTTTTGGGTATGGGCTTGTTTTTCCTTCAATTATGATCAAAAATGTTTTATATTTACAGCAGTATTTGTGTAAGCATAACATCAATAATGGAGCACAGGAAATTACCTGGCTTATTATGCGAGAAGGTCCTGAAGAAAACCTTTCGCAAACCTGAAACTACGAAATATTTTTTCAGAAATTCCAGATACGGTTCCTTAACCAAGGATACTTTTGTTTACCTACACGACCCAGGCATTTTGGTAAATAAATTATAGATGAATTATGTAGTTAGAAGCATGGATTTGAACTGTAAATACTGATACTATTGGTTCACAACAATGTCCAAATAGAAAAGCGGTTTTAGATATTCATTGAAGAAACGCTTCACAACCATAAAAATGGTTATGATCTGTTTAACAAAAAGATTTCATCCACTTTTGATGCAAAATATATGAAAGAATTTTCCCAAATAGCCATTTAGCTAACAAGGCCACTCGCTAAATAGCTATCCTTGGAGCTCTGTGTCTGCATTAAAATATATAAAATATATAAATATGGAAGTGAAATATGGATTACTTAAGTCACATATTTCACAACAGAAATGTGATATTTGCACAAATGTTCTTTATGCCAGCGTGTGAAAATATATCGGCATGGTAAACTGCTATATTCATGTGTGACACCCTTTTTTTAGTAACACTACATTAAGTGTATCAAAATACTGTGTATTTACAAAATATTTACAGCGTAAATACATGTACTTATGGATAATTACGGTGTTATGTATATATACAGTGTTTTATTTATATAATATACATATAGCTCTTCACAGTGAGTAACAGTTTCATCACAATCTATTCCGATACAATTGTGTCCTCACATAGATTGCAATGGAAGTATCAGATTGAACTGTGATGGAAGTGTTTCTTGTAGAGTAGAATGTAACTATGCATAATAACACTGACCGTAGACATGTATTTACGCAGTAACCACTACTTGAATACAGAGTATTCACAGACACAACATAATGCATTACCAGATTTTTTACTCTTCCATGTCTGTTTTGGGGGTTTCCCTCGCTAGTTGATGACATCGATTCGATACAAAAGCAATGCTGTAATTGCTAAAACTAAAACTGGTGCCTGGAGCGTCGGTTTAAATATGTTACATGTGAACAATCATGTGTGTTGCATGTGTTACATCGGTGCCAAGCGGTGAGCACCGGTGTCTCAAAGCACCAGCGTTCATGGCATAAACCCTGTTGGGTTTTCCGGTCGGCGCGGATGTTGCAAGTTTTGCATTGGTTTGCGTGGGTTTCCTCCCACGGCCCAAAGACTTGCGTATTGAGCGGTCTGGCGACTGCTAGTGCGGTCCTGTGTGGATGTATCTCTGTCTGTGTCTTCCTGCCTTGACATGGGCTGGCGTTCCTGCCCTGGGTCTACCCTGCCTCAGGCTCAATGCCAGCCAGGCTAAGCGCCAGGGTACCGTAACCCTGAATTGGCAGGGTACATTGTGGAAAAGGAACGAACGAATGATTATCAGTCATCATTATTACAAACATAGCAGGTCTATGGAATTCTGCACAAACACACACTGATATATTGTTACGTTATTGATTGTTATTAATATAAAATCTTCAATAATAATAAGCTGTGTCAAAAGAAAATTTGACGCAACAAAAAGCCACAAACTTCACATAAAAATCTTGTTGGTAAAATTATGCAGTCTATGACACCCAAAGATCTCATCTCATATATTGGCAGGATTCAAAGAGAAAGTTTTGAAAATAGTAATTTTATAAAGAATACTGAGTAAAAAGTTAGACCTTAAATATCTGAATAAAGCAGTAAGTCACCAGAGAGTCTGTGTTATAGCCACAGCCACCTCACAACCATGCCAATAATCTCAATAACACACCCCAGAGAGTGTCTTATGGCTTCATTAAAATCGATTCATGCCTTATTTCTGCATTTGGACCACAGGAAAACACAAGAGACTTAGTTTAACAGAAAGTTTTAATTATTACAGTTTTCAATTAATCAATTAAAGTAGTCTCTAACAACGGTTGATTTACCATAAACATTCTGAAATTCCACATTTTCATGAAACGCGCATTAATATTAAGTGATTGGAAAGTGGTTTGTTGTCTCGGACAACGCATTCACCAACATAAACATGAAACCGGGAACTATACCACCCACGGGTGTAAAAAACAAACGCATTAAGAAAGAAACTTTTAGGTCTAATTGTTCTGATTTTATTCATTTAATTTATTTATTTTATGGTTCTCTCTAGTAAAAGTGAAGAAGTAACCCCATTTAACCTAGAGGATTCAATTGAAAGAGCTGTTCCATGAACCAGAATAAATAAGTGAAAGGTTTTAACGCTGTGCTGCGAACACAGCTTTTTCCCCTAGCCCTTGATCTGAGGTCATATTGTAATTCAATCCCTTTCAGCCTGTCATGCACTCAGTGGTTTGAATACGGGAATCATAAATATCGCATCAGAGGCAGCTTCTGAAGTTTGCTCTGTTTAACCGCATTTACTGTCTACAAGCGTTGGCTCGATACCGCCAACACTACCAGAGTCAGGGTAAACGTGGTCCAGTGGTTTTAATCACATTATATCAAGAAAACGAAGGGGAATTTTTTTATTATATCTAATTTGGGTATAAAAATATACTACCCATCCTCCAAAGAATCTGCACACGTTTGTGACCTACTTGCTGGAAAGAGTTATAGGGTGGGACGTATTGAATGCACCGAAAATATGTCTTCTATGTCTATAAAGGAGTGTTACAAAGTTACCCCAAAAGTATGGGAAACAAGGGAGAACTGCAAATTAAAGTCCATCTGAACAAATTTCCAAAAATCATTTTTTTTTAAATATAAACATGAAAAGAATCATGCAGTCTGTGTTTGTTTTTATTTTTTACTGGTGAGAACGGAGTCATCAGCCTCTGACTTCACGTTACATATTCTTATTTACATGGAGGAATAAGCACAGTCACTGTATTGCTAGGAAGAGGGGAACCGACAACTGTAAGATGCTTCCCATGAATGTTGGAAAACCCCAGAACTTTGGATCGGATTAACTGCACTAAAGACTGGATATTAGGTCTTTTTTATCAGCTGTTATTGACCTAAGCACTCGTGTATGTATAATATACAGCATAATAATGAAAAACAAGTGATTTACATCTATAGTTAAGGGACACGGGTTAACCTTGGTCCGCGTGCAAAGCTGGTGGGAAAAGGAGGGCAGAAGGGAGTGGATTTCAGTCCCAGCAGATCTGACAGGGGATCTGGGGGCTGGACTGACAGTGGAGACCCAACAACATACACATCAACAGCCAGAAAACATCTGCACTCTTTCCGAATTTTGAGCATCGGTATGCTGAATTGGACTTTGCTCCTGGGATCACTGTCCTAAGAACGCAGATGCTGAGAACCTTTTTTGCTCAAACAGAATCTTATTCAAGGACACATCGATTACTTTCCGATACTCCCAGCTAGCCAAGATCTTCAAAGAAAGTGAGGTAAGGAGACCTCCACGGCAAACCCTAAACTCTAACATTTCTCAACAAACATTCAAGTCTGCTTATTAAGTGATCTGGGGAGTAAGCATGTTTTTGGACGGGGATATCTGAAAGGAAATGGAACTCCCATGCGTTCATTCAAGCTCTCCCAGAGGAGCGGACTGAAACACCTTTGACCTGGGAAGGATAGGGTTTATGCTCCAAATTCACATGGGTGACAACCCTCATTGCATAGCCCCAATGCCGTTATGCTATTGTGCAATTTTATATTCTTAAGGACTGTGCCCTTTATGAAAATTTCACTAGAATTACGATAGACTTAAGCTCAGAGAGAATGACTTTAAACAAGGTCCAGCACACATGGCAAGGTTGTATATTTACATAAATGTTATCTTTCGTGACACACTAAGTGTTTTTCCTTAAAGACGACGTGACAAAAAAGACATATGTTTATTCCACAGTGGAATTCATGGGCGAAACAAGGGGAAAGGAGTACTCTGGTGTCTGCGACCGCCCTGAAGTGAGATCTCAGGTTATTTCCATTTTTTTTAATTTTCTGGCACTTCACTAACCTCGGAAAAGCACAAGTACACGCAAGGCGGTCAGTCCTGCTGTTGCTTTTAAATGCATGAATGTTACTTAGCAATAACTCAGCGAAAGGGCAGGCCGCGCTGCGGTTAACGTTCCCGAAAGCGCTCAACTGGGACCCCTTTCATGGATCTAGGGTTCACAGGCCTTTTTCTCAGAAGGCAGAACCACCCTTTCGCCCCGCTGTGTTGCAAGTTTCATTTTAATTTCTGCATTTTCCGGCATTGTGAAGACAGACTTGCAAGGCAGCGTAAAGGTTATTTTATTTATTTATTTTGTGCTGATTACAGCCACATATTTTATTTGGATTTTTTTTCTTTGAAATATTGTTTCAGTTTCAAATGAATTGATATGTCTATTTAACTTGAGCAACACATAGCCCCTTATGGCTGCCTACGCTATGTGACTTTTGCAGAGGCCTGCTGACTTGCCTCATAGTCATTTTTTATTTTCCCCACTCATCAGTTTTTCCACTCCCATTAAAACATTACAAGGTCTCATGTGAGTTACAGTTCAGCGTGTACCACAGGAACCTGTAACCACAGACAAGATCTCGTTACGTGTAAGGTTACAGACAGATTTTAATCCTTGGTTCAGTGTTGACCAAGCACAACAGGTGAAAACCCTACATATGCATTTTTAATAACTGGACTTCAGGTAAATAAGTGAATATACACACACACATACATACATACATGCAGAGACGGAGAGAGAGAGAGAGCGACTTGTAATGCAGTTATGTTTAATGGAAAGATGGTACCGAGATAACACTGGCTACCTTGGGACTGACATCTGGCTAAGCAATCAAAATGTTTTAAGGCCATTCTTGCTAGCAGCTATCTAGCATAAGACATATAGCAATGGCAATAAGGTGTGTCTGTGCGCATGTGTGTGTTTCATACACAGATACACCCAGGGTATCACAGTAATAGCGATGGGAACTGTTGAATAAAGTAACCTCCCACTTCCATAGACACTGTAACCGAGTTTCCACACCCGGGAAGGGTTTTGGCCTGAGGTTGGGTCTGCAGGAGCACACAGATCCAAACAGCACAGAATTGTGGATGAGTGTAGTCGTCTTTCCGTCCAGTGGGTCTTTTCTCATTTGTAGGTAGGGCAGGCATGTTGACATGGTGGGATTAAACCTACGAACAAGCCCGTGTTTCTGGGGATGTTTTTGTGTATGTGTGAATGCTTTTCCCCTTTATTTGCAAATTTTTTTATATCATTATTAGCATCTCCAAGGGCCAGTCCATTAATTCCACGGCATTGTAATGAAAATCCAAAATGGAACCCACAGAAGTTAACGAGACCTTCCACAAGGACATTGGCCGCAGACTCTCCTTCCTTACGCACAACAGTCTCGGCCACAGCGACGCGGTGACTGGGGGGAGAGAGGGGACAGGGGAGCAAAGGCGCGTTCCACACGGCCCTTCCAAACTTTCATCTCCCAGCGAAACGCTAACACTCGATAAAGGTGCGAAATCAGTGAGCCCGCCTTAAGTTCATGTGATAGGTATCATTAGAATATCCACAGTGAGCTGCTTTTTAAGTGTGTTTTGTTCTTACCCAGTCTTGGCAGCTTTTAATCACGCTAGGTGTTCTGACAGGCATGTTGCCATCAGTATCTGTCCCTAAACTAGATTACTGCATCCAAACGCATCCCTAATGCCTTCATTTAAAAACGAAATGCATATGACAGAGAATCAGATCTCCATCTACGAATTATTTTTTTCCCCCCAACTGTCAACAATAGCTTAAAGACAAATTCTGTGGGGAAGCAAGCTCCCAATACACGACTCGTATGTATTTATTTGTGTTTATGTGTTTATTTCACAAATAAATGCTACTTACATGTTCGGTTCAGCCTGGTGTTCTCCTCTGCAGCCTAGTTTCTCTCCTCCAGACATGGCACCCATTCTAAAGTTCCCCTCAGGTGGAGCTGTCTGGCGGGGGGGAAAGCCATCAGGTGAAGGAGAGCTGGCTACACAGATTGGATCGTATTTGAGAGGGAAATAATGGAACGCATCTCGGGATGGATCACGTCGATATATTTTGCGGCAGCAAATGTTTCCACACTACACTGTTTGTGACCATGCTAGAAAAAAGAAACATTAAATTGTGCAAAACATTCCTTTCCCGGTATCCGATATCCATCGTTTTCCTGTAGCAAAGCAGAGTGGATCACTCAGAGACCAACTCTTGAGTGAGTACGTCCAATGAACATGTTCCAATAATTGGAGTGTCTTGTCTGGGATTCTTCCCATCGGCCAGTCAGCTGAAAGCAGCTACTTAGCTGTTTCTTGCCAGAAATAACTTGGAGGCAAAATACATAAACAGACATTTCTTATTTTATCTCCCTCAGAAAGTGCACAGACTTGGTTTTTTTTTATTTTTTCCCCCCTCCGTTCGTCCCAAATTCCAAATTTTGCCGGTCCCGATTTGTGCTGCTGCCTCTCCCTTGGATGCTGGTGACGCCCAGCTGCCTGGACTCTCTGTCTCACCCTTCCACACCTCTCTCTGTAGACTCCACCAGACGGCAACACCCTGCAATCTCCAGCACCAAATCGGACCCCTGGACACGCCCAATCTTAGCTCCTAAAATTCCCTCTATTTTTACAATAAAGCAAATCCGTAGGCCATTTGGATCTTAGCTCACGGCCAAGAAATGCCTAAGCAATTGTTTTCGCCCTTCCGAACAACCCCTTTTGCGTTCATCGAGCGTGCTACGTACCGATACTAGACAGGTGTTGAGGATAACATGATTAGAAAAAGCAGTCATTTTGTGTTTTGCTTTAAAAATAACTTCACCTCCAGAATAACCGTGGTTTGGCAGCTTGGCCCTAGATAAAAAACTGTTTGCTTAACTGTTGTGAACATAAAGCTAGGTTAACAGGGCAATTTGAGAAACGACTTCTTTTGTTTTTTTCCTTTTGTTTACTGTGCAACCACTGCTTGTACAAAGAAGGCCTCAAACTGGCCCTTTCCTCTCATCACCTCATCCACTGAATTCTGAAACAATTCAGGGAAGGGCAATGGAAAAAACAACAGGAGTTTATGTCAAGGCCCGCTAAATAAGAGGGCCTTCCTGCATGCACAAGAGAGTGTCAACAGACCAGCCACTGAGATGGTGAGAAACAATGCCCAGTCCAGGAATGAAGGGCCAAGCGACAAGGTCAAAGTTAGACCCGGGAGACAATTAGCAGGCCCCCCCTTAACCCACTCAGGTTGTTATTTTAAGCTGTCTGGGCAGCACTCTCCCAGATCCGTGCTTGCCGGAGACCAGACTGGGTGAACACCCGTCACTCGCTGGCAGAATACATGCTGCAGCCCGAGAGCCGCCAGATTTCATGTCCTCGGTCACGGGGTGAGGTTGAAAACCTGCAGCCACCCAAGTCAAGGGTGGAAGACAACCAGCTGGCTCCATGGCTGGCTAGATTTAAACAGCATTCTCTTTAAATAGTGCAGTGGCAAGGGAATTTATAGAACACTTATCGAGATTCTCAACATTTAGAGACTTAACATTAATGCTCAATGATGATATTGCAGAAATGTTATGGCAAATGAACAGTTACCCATATGAATTTGGAAGGGAAATCAAACGTCTCCATTGAGCCCTTAATTACGTCTAGCCACTTTTTTACGCTAAAATAGAACTTTGAGAATAAAGACGCCTGCCAAGTTCTCCAAAGGACTCTTTCGAGAGATCTTCCACAGAAAGTTTGCCTTTTTTACAGTGCTCAAACAGGATTTGATGGGAGATTTTAACCCTATGCCCTGAAAAGGGATTGTTAATCCTTAGAATTACAGAAGAGACACAAAAGCACCAGCCTGTTCCTGACACCTCGCGCGACAGCTATAACAGCCCACCCCCGGGATCAGGTGAAAACAAATTGGCAGTAATTGTGGCTGTTGACAGTGGAATGCACCGTGTCAGTACAGGTGAGAGCAATCCGCAGACAGAGATCACATGACCTCTGAGTGGCTGTGGGAGAAACCGTACAAAGGAGATACCTCTCTTCCAGCACTGTCCTTCCCCAATCAGGACAAGTTATTTTTATCTTCAAGTTAGATTAAACTTGGCTCTCTGAGAATGGACCGGGAAAAAAAAGAAGAAGAAAAAAAACACTTTACTTGCAGATAACGTATTGAAATTCTTCCTCTAGCTTCATTCTTTAATTCAACATTATTTCAAGGTTAATGGCTCTGACATCCAGAGGAGCTTAATAATCCAATAAACAACGATTCTTTAGTCTTTTTCCATTTTACCCATACAATTCTTAATGCCATTCAGCTGAAGACCGGGACCATAGCCCTCATTTTGGTACTTAGGTCTTAATATACTTTGAGCCTTAATTCACAGCTAGAGGGAGCAGATAACTCGCGAAGCCATATGGTAGCATTGTCCATGTACCCCAGGAGTTAAGCACTATTTAATCAACGTTAGTCAGTTCTCGCTTCAGCAATGCTTCATGTTAATATTCCAGGACAGATAATAACATATGCTTTAACTTGTAGAAAGGGCATGCCATGTCCTCATTCAGGAATGTCAACTTCAAATATCAGACTAACAAATAGGAAATTTGTGTGTAATTTACCTGGATAACCTCCAGGATATGGAATTCAAGTTACAGTGAGGCCTGCCCATACCTGCTCGATAAATTACCCTGGCTCCTCCTAAGCGAGCACAGTTAGTTTGGGAGGATGACATACTCATATAATCAGCTTTATAGAAATTCTGAAAGGTTTAGCCTTTCAGATGACTTAGTGGGTAAAGACACTCGCCTAAGCCCAGACTGAGCCCCACGAACGGGATTTCACCGGTTGGAATCTAGAATGTGGCATTTGCCGGTTGTGACCGGGAGTGGCTCAGCGCTAACCAACTGTGTCTGGTCTCGGTCATGAATCAAACTTGAATGGGTCTGGTCTTGGTCTTCAAACTGTAAATGTAAAATCTCTTATGGCTATAAGGCACAGTCATATTTTGAGAAACCTAAGGTGGGGGGACATTAAGTAACTAATTATTGCTTCAATTACATTTTACATGCAGCAACAATCAAAACGTCACCCAGGGTAATTGATTTGTAAAAAAAAATTATATTAAACATTTTGCACCAAATGGGATATTTATCAACAATTTCATCCCAGGACAAACTGTATGGATAAAAAAGGTACAGGCCTTGCCCCTTGGTGGTGTATTGAGCCACACTCAGAGCAGCTTGTTCAATTTTTAAACAGAAAAGGAGATCTTGGCGGGCTGCAGCATAAGAAACAAATGCATGAGCTGAATCAGCAGTGATCTAATAGCCAGACGTTAAACTAAGGGTTCAGTACTTCTCTGAATGATCTGGTATTCGGGCAATGTATGGCTATATAATGCTTTTTATGAAACAGTTTCTATATTTGCAGTTACGTCACATATAAGATACTTACCTCAAAAGTGTGATTAGTCCTGAACAATTCTCCGTTCATATGAACAAGATTATGGCAAACGTGATTTTAAAGGTCAGTTAAGTATAATTTTAATTTTCCCAAACAGTACTATACACCTTTGATTAATGACTGAATTTAATTGAGCGTTTAGTCACCTAGAGTATATACATAGAAACAGTACTGAAAGCAAATGCAATATGACATATATTTTAGCAGCATGAAAACTGCTATCTAATAATGTCTGAATATACTCCCGACAGCAGTTATCGCCCTTGATTTCCCAAACAGCCAAGATTAGAAGCAATCCCTGCTTTTCTGCTGCATGGATAACATCTAGTGGCATTCCGGGCGAGATGGGTTTAATTTCAAGGCTTTTCCATCCATCCACAGAATGATTATGTCATGTTACATCCTCCAACCTCTTTTGTGGAAGGTGGGCCCACAATCAAAAATGCAAACTCCATAAAAGGAGGGGAATCCAATTTTCTGGATTCCTTTCTTTATGAAGTCCAGCGAGCATGACTTATAATATCTCCCCGTCTCTGCTGGTGCGTGACATTATGCAGAAACCGTTAAAGGTGGCAGCGATTTCCCCTATGCACCAGGAACGTTGTCCATGAAAACAAACACTTGCTCAATATTCGACAATTTTCTCATTCCCCACACTAGGAAGACCATATTAGACTATTTATCTAACCCTCTCATCATGGGAAGGAAAGGTGTGGAATGTGGCAAGCACAGTAACCTTGTTGAAATGTCAAGGCAAGTTTGCTTTTGGGAGAAATAGGAGGCTTCGATGAGGGTATGCTAGTATATCCAGTCTAAAAACTATGGCAGCCAATTACACCAGGGTTGAGGATCGCAGTGAATGTTCTTGCCAAAGCTATGGTAACACAAAGTAAACACAAGTAACCAATTATCTTTTTCCAGTCATCTGTAAAGACTGTGTAAATTTGGCTGTAATTAGGACATGCTCATGTCCTTCAGCTAACTTGAAGGAGACATCAGAATGTAGTTGCTCCCTGACCCTAGCATGTTAATAGCAAGGAATTCCCATTTGCTCGAGCATTTTTCTACAGTGAGAATTTCGAAGCCCCCTTTTTTTAGTGTCTGATTGTGAAATAAATCCAGTAGATATCAGTCATTTGAAGCTGTCCATGGTTGGTTCTCCCCTCGCTCACTGTGTTTACCATGCTTTGCATGTCTGGAAACCTACTGAGACTGAAAGAAAAGAGGGCCATCGGGAGTTTGTTTGAGAGCTCCAGATGGAAGAAACTCTCACTTTAAGGGCAACAATCAGTGATAGCTTTCCCATATGCTATTGGAGGGTGGAGCCCTGACCACTGTGGCTTGGAACGTCTCTGTTTTTTTGGGGGTTTTTTCTGCACCACTTGGAAAATGTACAGGGGACCTTGTTTACTTGTGATATTGCTTGAGCGTGTCTAAGCCAGCTCTGCAGGTTTGGTGAGCACCGCAGGAAAACTGGGTCTTTAGTCCAGTCATATTCCGAAGCACAAAGTGCAAGAGGGCTTTGGGGTGTCCTCTCTTCCCAATGGCAAAATTCCTGGAGCTGCCGCAGGGAGTCTTTTACTGCCTGAAGTTATGCAAGTTCAGGGCCTTACCTCTCATAGCTGTCAAAGGAAATAAGCTGCTGGGCAGGGGGGGGGGGGGAGAACTGCATGAATCATCTACTCCAGCACATTGGCATTAGCTTGGCCAAATTAATATCAATATGAGACCGCTCTGTTAAAAGTAACACAAAAGGCACTGGATTTTAATCTGGGGCAGAACAGAGAACTCCCCAGTTTTAGATGTCGATGGCATGCTGAGTAGGATTCATAGCAAGATAAGGTACTTTGATGTGTGGCCCCTGCCTATCCTGATACTAAATTTTAGATGTAAGATATCACACCAGTTATTCTTGAGTCATTAAATCAAGTTTCACATCAAGTTTTAGTCAGAATTAGGCCTTAATGCAAGAGGCTTTTTCAGTAGTTTGAGAGGAAGTTTTTTTTTTTACGATAGATATTTTTTTATAAAGTTATTTTTAAAACTTATTTGGTTTTCCCCAAATTGTTATGCAATACAGAATGTATGGATCTGTTACCTGTTAGTCTTGCCATGCTCGGTAAATGTAATTGAAAAACGAATCATTACAAATGGACTCGTATAGTCCCATGCACCCACCTAAAACGTCACAGACACCTAAAAACCGATTAGTGGATTAGGACCAGGATTGAATACCGCAACATTAGTAATGAGTCTGAAGTTTCATAAACCATCAATAATGATCAAAACATGAAAAATTTCCATGCAATCTTCTTAGATAAACACTCTGCCACATTCTGAGTAACAGCAACTAGGGTTGGCCAAGTTTTTCTTGTCCTTGGGCACAACGTGCTGCTTGACCTCAGTTAAACTGCTGCTCACAGATGCTGTTGTGCCACAAATGGAATTCATTAGGCTCTAAAAACAACCTGACAACCAAGAGGTTTCTGTTATTAATTTTGAAAGAACCTCACCACACCAAATTTTAATAGCAAGGCTGGTTTGATGGCTTTGTTTTTTTTTTTTTTTTAAGCCCAATAATGTTGCTGAGGAATCCATGGCAGTGAACCCAGTGAACTGCAGATTTTAATGTGAAATTTTTCTCCAGCAACCAGCAGGGAGCAGAACGCCGCCCAAAAAAGGGAGAAGCCGAGGGGCGCTCAATCCACCTTAAACCGTCTGACACCAAAGTGGAGACGCCGGCCACCGTCCCGTGATGGGGTGTGCACGTTTGCCCCACAGATTGCACTCCAGAACAAAGTGTTTACATCGATAGAAATGGCGCCAATGGCAACAAAACACATCGGCTATTAGCTGCGGCCTAATCAGCGGCTATCTCAAAAGCCCATGCCGTTTAATTTGCAACCTCTTTGAAGTTATGAAAGGAACCTGGAGGAACTGAGGGTGAGGGTGAGGGTGAGGGTGAGAGAGACCTAATCATCTCGTGGTGTTCCGCACAAGCCAGAAGTGCCGGCTTTGCGTTTAATAACACTCCCAGGGCACCCGACGCCAGGAGGTTCTTTACCGCTACTTACGAGAGGGTCCCCCAGGGACCGGTTCCTGCCGAGCCCGAATGACCCGCCAGCAAATGCCTGAGTGGGATAATGAGCCAGTCCACTGGAGGATGAACGGGACAAGTGGGCAAAGCCTCAGAAGACTGCTGGGCCACAGCGTCTCACACAGATCCAGAATGGTGACATTTTCCCACGTGATGAGGACCGATTTTACACAACAAAATTGGAATTTTACAATAAGGAAAACGTATGCATTGTATAACAGCCTGATAATCAGAAAGTGTTTCTTTTGTGAAAATATTATAAATTAATTATATTTTTTTGTAGAACAGTTCTCTTTGATGTCGGCATAGCTTCTCCAAGGCTGCTGATAAATCAGTCCAGAATTACCGAGGCAAGCTGTACCACTAATTTTCCTAGGACAATCAAACAGTCAAAGTTAAATTTATCTTCTCCTTTTGTAAGTACACGTATGGTTGCCTCAATCAGAGTGCTCAATCATCACTTTCATGTGGTTTGAGCAATTCTCATTATCGTACAGTTTGAGCGTGTCACCATTATGGGTTTCAGAGTAAATCCTACCAGAGTCTATCTAATACCATACCATGATTAGAGAAATCCTGGTTTGGTGTGGTTAGAACCACCTGCGGAAGGCCCACCGACGTTACAGAAAGTTGCCTTTACTCTCTGAAAGAATATTATCCAAAGCTACTTCTTCTCCGACCAGCTGAGACCAAGCAGTCTGAAGCTAGTCCAAGTTAGTCATGTAATTATTTCAATCTGGTTTAGCTTCTTTCACACCAAATTTCATCCCAATTGGCTGACAGCAGGAAAGAGTGAATGACTCACACTTTTATTATCAATTAAATGTATTTATTTGTCTATAATTAAATGGAATTTAATAATAATAATAATAATAATAATTATTATTATTATTATTATTATTATTATTATTATTATTATTATTATTGAAGATGTAATCGCTCAATAAAGCATTTAAACACAAAAATGTTATTCATTAGCCTACATAAAAAAAAGTATAAACATTTTTGCCTGTCTAAATAACATTTCACAATTTGGTACAGCCATCCATACAACCTATTGAGGTATTTAGCTTTATTACATTAACAATTTAGAGCAACGGGTGAGTAATAAAGAGTGTGTTTTTGTGCATGCGTGTGTGCATGTGTGTGTGCGGCAAACATTTGTCATAGCTGTGGATAGCAGATCTGGCCAAAGGCAGCAAGAGCCACAGAGTATCTATAACAACAGGGGGTCTCTAGTTCCTGTGTGTAGCACAGCGACCACAGGAGCAGAAATAATATCCACGCCATGGCAACGGGGCCCTGCTGTCCCTTTCTAGACACATCCTGTAGGTAATGGTAAAAACCTTCAGACCTATCATACAGCCACATGAGGCTGCTAATCGCAATAAGTCACACCCTCAAGCGTTTTACAAAAACGTTTTTACATTTAGACTACCACACCTAGCATAAACAGAATTTAATGATGACAAAAAACCCTATCATGCAGTCAATAAAAGTAATCCTAAAGAACTGTTGACTTTAGAATTTAGAGGAAATTTGCAAGTTACTTCATATGTGTCTCAACATTCCTTAGCTAGTGATGATATATTCAACATTAATTTGCATGTATTTGTGTACAAGACAGTGCTGGAACGCAAACTGACCAATAAACACACTAGACCGGAACCATCCAAGACACAAACCCTCTTTAGACCTTATGCGGGAGACTAGGGAGGGGTTACTCTACAATTCTACCGCCTCAGCTGGATTTTTAATCTCCACCCTCGTATGTATCCTATTGTACAAGGGTTCAGTCTATTGCATGGGCATGTTGAACCCTCATCAAAGCGTCCTCCATGTTCAAAGTCAGAAAGCTCCCAGAGTAAATGTGAGCTCCCCCAGCGAGCAGCCATGCCTCCTCTCCCCAATGTCAAAAGTGCACCGCAGTGAGCTCCCACCGTGAGGAGCGAGGAAGAGGCTGGCCGTGCCCCCGAGGCTTGGCATCCTCTGAACATTCCGGAAACTCAGTATCTTAATGACAGCCTTTAGCGTTTAGTGCAAGGACTGTGAAATGCATAGCTGGCTGTATTATGTGTGTCTCAGCCTGGGCCTGATGCCTTGTGCAGAAGAAGAACTCGAAGCTCCACCATGGAATGAGAAGCCCATGTGCTTACGTCACTTTGGTCAGTCTGGG